>JAODAL010028048.1:0-53957 GCA_025379985.1 Phyllomedusa bahiana | reverse complement strand
CTTTTTTTTTTTTTTTTTTTTTTAGAACAATGTTTTTATTTGGGAAAAAAAATCAGAGATCACATTTAAAAACACTGTTAAGAAAAAATATTATACAGTATCGGACATTTTGTTTATATTAAAAGTTTGAATGGATAATAAAGAAATATCCAAAAGAAAGCATTTGCTTCTTCAATTTCGTTTTTCTCTTAAAGATTAACTAATGTTTATAATTAAAAACTTTAAACATATCAATTTTATGCATACCTCCCCCCTCCCAACTTGACTTCTATATCAAATTTTCCCAGTTTTACCATTAGTTCCCCCTAAGAAAAATTTAAAATTTTTTAAAGGGGTTCAATTATTTAAATTTTGTGTTCCAATGCCAGAAATAAATTCTTTCCTTTTCTAAATAAAGTTCCCATAAATTGTTCTTTTTGCCTTTCGTGTCTGGGTTTTTTAAAAGCATTAATTTTTTCAAAGAAGTTCCTTCAGTTGTCGGGGGGTTTTATCTTCCAGCAATTTGGTATGATAGCTTGACTGCAAAACGGAATGTTTTCCCCTTTAACTTTGTAGCCCTTTTTTCCCTCCCCGTACTTTATTAGCCTCAAAAAATTTTGGAAAAAACCCTTTTGTGTTAAAGGTTTTGACCTTCCAATTTTCTCTAAAAATTTCCCCCCTTTCTTCCAAAAACCTGTATTGCTGTGCGGCCCAGAGAAGTGTACAAACCCCTGGGCTATGAATTTTGGGGCAGGCCCTTTGATATCACCCCTCTTTTTTTTTCCAATGGAAAGTTAAAAGCATAATAGCTCTATGCGCTATCTTTAAAATTTACACAAAATGGTGGCACACTAAAGACAAATAAAATCAAGGTATTAGGGAAAATTGGAAATGCATTTCTGCAAGGAAAAAATGAAAAAACCTGGGACTCTTAGTTTCTATTTGATCAAAAATTGTATTTCTCATCCCAAACCAAGGGGATCCGGGCAGCGAGTCCTACCTAAACATGTTCCCTAAGGGGGTCAATCCAGACTGCAATTCAGGGAAGGGAAAGGAACTACAATTGGATTACCCGCACTGGTTTTTAAAAGGGGCGTGGTAAAGCAAAGCCAATGAGTTGTCTTTCTAAATAGCAAAAAAACTAATAGGTGTGCAATTTAAAAAATTACTTTAAAAAAACGAAGCATGGTGACACTGAAAGGCAATAGTTACATCAAACACAAAATCGTGGCACATTTAAGGACAGAAAAACCCTAGGATTGGAATATTGAAAAATGCATTACTGCTAAGGAAAATATGAAAAACCTGGGACTCTTAGTTTACAGTATTTGATAAAAGAGTGTATTAAGCTCACCCCCCAAAAACGTCAAGGGGATCCCAGAGCAGGTGAGTCCCACACTAAATGTTCCCTTTCACTAGGCGTCAATCCAAAACTGCAACTTCAGGGAATGGTGGGAAACTAGCTTTAGTGTGCCACGTTATTTGTGTTAGATGTATGCTATTGCCTTTCAGTGTGCACCTATGCTTGCCTTTTTCAAAGTATATTTTAGATGTGCACACCCTTAAATTACGTTTGTAGTCTATTTGAGAAATGGCAATCCCCATCATTGGCTTGTTGCACTCAGCGCCTCTTTTAAACCAGTGCAGGATAATCCAATTGCTAGTTCCTACCATTCCTGAAGTGCAGTCTGGGATTGACGCCTAGTGAGGTAACAGGGTTTAGTGTAGGGAATCACCTGCTCTGGGATCCCCTTGACGTTTTGGGAGGTGAGCTTAATACAATCTTTTGATCAAATACTGTAAACTAAGAGTCCCGGTTTTTCATATTTTCCTTAGCAGTAATGAAATTTCCAATATTCCTATATACCTTGAGGTTTTACTTAGTCTTTAGTGTGCCACTGATATTTGTTTTAGTGTATGCTATTGCCTTTCAGTGTGCACCTATGCTTGCGTTTTTCAAAGTATATTTTAGATGTGCACAGCCTTATTACGTTTTGCTATCTTAAATTGAGTCTCCCTCTAGATTTCGCTAACAGTGGCCTTTTTGACTAATTCCATTCCCTTCAAAATTGTATCTGTCAAATCTTCATCAATTTAATTTTTCCTCCCTTTTTTTAACATATTTGTTGCCGTCCCCACAGAGGACCACGCCAGTAAATTGCCATAAATCTTTGATAAAGTGCCTTGCCCACCAGATATTTTCATAATCTGGGAAAATTCTTCTCGATCCCTCACCCTGCTAAAATTCTCCAATTCTGCTCTTAGAAAACTTTTAATTTGCCAGTATTGCAGTATGTGATTCTTCCCCAAACCATATGTGTTTTGTACTGCTTCCCAACTCATGAAGTCGTCCCTGCCCTTTCCAACAGATCCCCAGCGTGGAAATCCCTCTATGCCTCCATTCTTTAAAGAGCTTGTTTTCTCTCCCTGTGGAAAACTCAGGGAGGGACCACAGTGGAAAACCACTTGGTTACAAACATTGGTCTTCTATACATTTTACGGACCTGTCGCCATGTTCCCAAAACATATCTCTAAAAATGACATTCTCCTTGACATGAAACTGGTAGAGATCTTATGGGGTCGGGAGGAGTGCTTTTAATTTTCCAGGGGTGAACCAGTTGACTTTCTGCAAGATTATTTGAAAAAAAAACTGTGTCATGCGACCAATTTCTAAGACATGCCGCCACATTGTGCTAAGTTGTATAACCAAACGTTAGGTAATTTGTCCCCCTCCTGATTTTTCTTAAGCATCAGTTTATCTAATGCTATCCTTGCCCTGCCCTTTTTCCAAATGAATGTCCCAAAAGCGCTCCTAAGCAAATTGATGTCTTGTGCCTTTAGTAGTACGGGTATGTTCTAAAGTGGGTTAATAATTCTCGCAAAAGCTACCATTTTTTATTAACTGTATCCTCCCCATTACTGATAATGGCAAATTATGCCATTTTTTTAATTTTTTACAATTTTCTTAATAATAGGTATAAAATTAAGATGTTAAATTAGTGACAAACTGGCACCTATTTTAATCCCCAGGTAGGTGATGTGTGATGTTACAGTCTTTACTCCCAAATTTTTATTTCCTAGCCCACCTTTGTCCCCAATCCCTAATAGTTGACTTTTATTTTTATTGAACTTGTATCCTGAGAAAGACCCGAAGGTTTTTTCCAGAACTCCATTACCCTGTCCACTTGTTAATTGGTCCTCCTTAAATTTGGAGCATGTGTTGCAATTCCACTTCTTTTTTCCCGTGCGTTTGTTAGGTCGTTGAAGACCTAAGTTAATCATCTCTCTCAATGAGAGTTATGAATTACCGTAGTTACACTCCATATTTCGGACCGTCTTGCACCACACTTACAGATCACAAAGACGCCTTGTGAACATATCCTTGTACGCACACTGGACACATGTAAACACACACATTATATATATATATATATATATATATATATATATATATATACACACATTTTTTGCTATCATATGGTGTACATAAAGTATATACAAATCTCACATATACAGTACATACCCTACTCACATGCACATGCAACGCCTAGACCCCTTGTCCCCTCCTTACCTGTCTCCTGTAGTCTGGTGCAGTTGGCAACTTCTTCCTCCCACTACAGACAGGGGAGGCAGGGAGCCATTGATTCATTCAACAGGAGCTTCTTCTCTGATGAGGGCTGAGCATAGGGCAAGTGGTATACAAGGGGAGGGAAAGATACCTACACAGCCCCAGATACAGGGGATGATTCAGAGGATGGACTGTGAGCAGCGTTCTGTTTGGTGAAGCAGCCCTGCTGACTCCTGCTCTACCAATCAGAGCTGTTCTCACTTTGCACTGACACTTGAGGCTGCTACATACTTTGTCCCCCCTAAGATGCACAGAAACATAGGAGGCAAAGGGTTAACTTCTTCCTCCTCTGAGTATATTAATCACTTGGATATCAAGTCACTTGCTAAAGGGTTCATTGCAGGCAATGAGCGGAGGCAGCAACTGTTTGGAAACTTTTGAATGACAATATTATTCCATGTTATGTAACATTCCAAAGAAAACAACTAATTAATATGTTGCATAGTTAAAGTAGTTTGGCAATTGTTTTCAGTATTAATGTTTTCTAACATGTAATTCTATCATAGTGTATCACAAGTCAGTCTTACGTTAATATCATGACACTGGATGTAATCTGAGAAGTTGCCGTGCTAACATTATTACTTATCAATCAAAGTTCAAAAGACAAATAAACTGTACTAAAGACAACCACATCTCTAAACATTTACTGACAGCGACATATTTAGGAAGAAGGTTTACAAATTTGATATATTTCCTGTAGAGACTTGCCGTATTCTCATGCTTTTATATGGATTATTTTTTATTGAAGTGGCTAAAAAGTGGGGGGTACCGTCACCCACCCAGAAAAAAGTGGGCGGACCAGTCCCCTCTGTCGCCCCCTAAAATTACACCTATGCCGTAACCCATATTGAATATTCATGTTGACACTACATTACCATTTTTACCTTACCTACACACATGCTAAAAATAGAAATCAAACATTAAAAGGAGTCCACCTCCATTAATTCAGCAATTAAGTATATGAAAATGGAGACATCACCTTTAACTTAGTCATATACATTTTTACAAACATAATAACCTTTTTTTCTATTTTCCTTTTTATCTATTCTAATAGGAAAGTTGCTTTCATATGATTTAGAAAATAGAAAAGAGTCTGTTGAAATGCTTCAGAGATCCCTGGACCTCAGAACCAGCATTGTTGGCACAGATCACCCTTTGACTTACGAAGTTCAACTGTAAGTTGTATCCAAGATGTTTCTAAATCAGTACTTAGCATGTTCATTACTCAATGATTTACATAAATATATTTTATATGGAGGACACCCAATGCAGACCTAAGAATAACTGTTACATTGCAATACACATATCACCCTCTGTACAGATGTGTTTTACGGTGGGTTTTCTTTTAAAAAAAAAAAAAAAACAGTCACAGACTATTTTCCATATTAAATAGGGAAACTGAATTTTTTGTTTCTTGAAACAATAATGGTATGTGCACACACCTGATTTTCAGTGCACACACCTGATTTTCAGTGCTTAAAATTTCAGCACAAATTCAATGCAGAATCTGTGTAAGGTCAATGTCTGTTCAGTGCTGATTTTATACAGATTTTCAATTGTTGACTGAAGTTCAGCGCTGAATCTGCTTTAAACGGAATCTGTCGCCATTTTTTTACTTAAAAGCAAGACCATGATCCGTATTCTTTTCTTCTTAGCCGTTTTTATTTTCTGATTGTAGATTTCTCAATTCAGTTGTCTATATATGATTGTGGGACAGTTTCTTGCCTGCATTCCTTTTAACAGCATTTAGAGAGATGCTTTACAGCAGCTTCATACACATAGGAGCCTTAAGATTGACCCAGTCCCACTGACTTCTATAGGAGAGTTCTCTAGTCATGCTCTGTGACCTGGGAAGAAGTCAGTGTGCAGGTACAGTGAAGGGTGAACTTTGACTATGTCCTATTGTGACTGGTGGATCCTGTATTATCTATACACATTGTTGTCACTTGCTGGTGCTGATAATGAGCAGACTACTGAAAATCTCTCTCTACAGAACAGGAAGTGTCAGATTATTATTAGGCTCAGTGGCCAAAGTGAAGACTGCAGGACTTCTATGACACACAGTAGAACAGGTTCATAGATTCAGGCGAATTCTGTGCTACAAATGTGCGCACATAAATTTGCACCTGGACACCAAAAATCATATATGTCGTCCCTAATGCTTTTTGTTGACACTGATGGACACCAACTAAAGTGTAGTGATTTTGGAAGCCAGGTCAACACCTTGTAACTCTTGCCATGTTCCTCAATCCACTATGTGCACACTATTTTCAGTGTAATGGGGTATTATTTTGCTGAAAGAGGCCACTGCCATTAGAGGATACCATTGCCACAAAGAGCTGTATTTAATCTGTACAATGTTTAGGTTGGTAATACAAGTCAAAGTAACATCCACATAAATGCCAGAACCCAAGATTTATCAGCAGAACACTGTCCACAACTTGACACTGCCTGAGCAGCTTGTCTTCTTCCCTTGGAACATCCTTGTGCTATCTCTTCATCAGGTAAACATTACACATGAATCTGGTTGTTCATGTGCAAATCTCATTCCATTGCTCCATAGTCCAGTTCTGATGCTCATATGCCCATTATAGGCGCTTTTGGTGGTAAACAGATTTCAGTACATATAGTCTGGTTGTTTTTGTGGCTACATGGTTTCATATGTAGCAAGCTGTGATGCACTTCGTGTTCTGTCACCTTTTTAACATAGACAGCAGTAGCTTTTTTCCTAGCAATTTGTGCTAAAATAGCTCTTCTGTGGATTCAGACCAAGTGGGAGAGTCCCCATGTGCATCAAAGATCATTGGTGAAATTGGGTCATGTCATGGGCACTTTTCCTTGCCACTTCTTAATTGTGGCATACTGGGAATATCTTATTTGTTGATGCTCTCACCCAATCATCTAGCCATCACAATTTGGCCTGTATCAGAATTGCTCAGATCCTAATACTTGCCAATTTTTCTTGCTTCCAACACATCAACTTAAATAGCTGACTTTTTACTTGCTGCCCAATATATCCTATCCCTTTATATTGTGACAAGATAATCAATGTTGATTTCTTCATATATATATATGTGCAGAGTTCACTTTTCTATACAGTGGGTGTCCACAAAAGAAAAGAAAAACCTTGCCACAATTAAAAAATGTACGCTATGTGGTATAATTTTTGTTTTAATACTGTATAATGGTCAACATATGCCTCTGTGTAGCTTAACAGGAGCATAGAGTGGTGTGAAAAAGAAATTGCCCCCTTCCTGATTTCTTAATCTTTTGGTTGTTTGTAAAAACTTAAATGTTTCAGATCACGAAACAAATTTACATATTAGGCAAACAAAACACAAGTAAACACAAAATGCAGTTTTGAAATGAAGGTCTTTATTATTAAGGGAAAAGTGATCAAAAACTACAGGGCCCTGTGTGAAAAAGTCATGGTCTCCCACCACTTTAAAACATAAATTAACTGTGCTTTCTCACATCTTTGGGAAGTGGAGTTTAATTTCCCTAGCCTCACCCAGGCCTGATTACTGCCACATCTGTTCTCAAGCAAGGTAGCACTTAAATAAGACCTGCCTGACAAAGTGAAGTAGATCTTTAGAAGCTAAACATCATGGGGAGATCCAAAGAAATTCAGGAACAAATGAGAAACAAAGTAATTGAGATCTATCAGTGTGGAAAAGGTTATTTCTAAAGCTTTGGGACACAGTGAGATCTATTATCCACAAATGGAGAAAACATGGAACTGTGTTGAACCTTCCCAGGAGTGGCTGTCTGCCCAAAATTACCCCAAGAGCGCAGCAACAACTCATCCACGAGATCACAAAACCCCACAACAACATCCAAAGAACTGCAGCCCTCACTTACCTCAGTTAAGGTCAGTGTTCATGACTCCACAATAAGAAAGAGACTGTGCAGAAATGGCCTGCATGGATGAAAACCACTGCTGAGCAAAAAGAACATAAAGGGCGACATGTATGAAGGAAGGCGCATTGAAGTGAATAGTCAAGTCACATTTTCAGTTTATAATGCACCTGATGTATGAAAGTGGTTTTTGTGTGTTCATAAATGGTGTGTAAAGTTCGACGCGCCTCGCTTATGTGTGAGGCGCTTTACAGAACTTAGGCGCATAAATAAAGCACCTAACATGTATTAAGGTTATAGACAGACTGGAAATAAGAGAAAAATCAGTAGAATAGCATGTCAGTAAATAGAAAATATGGTACTGATCCTGCTTGGAGGACCACAGGTCCCAGCAATACCTGTGCTGTGCTGGCAGAATAAAGGGTGAGAGCAGCAAAAATAAATTTCAAATTTAATGTAGTAAAAATGTAAAATATAAATAACTGAACAACATAATCAGTGGGATATTTAATGTAAAATGAATTTGTCTATGAATTTTAAAAACATTTTATAGGAGATATTTCTATATTTTGGGGATATTATATATTTTTATATTAATTTTTTATGATCAATTTTTTATTAAATTGAAATAATTATATTTTATACAGTTTGATAATTATAATAAATAAAATTGTAAGTTGAGAAATATTGGACATTTTTGCCCCTTACAGCAAATATAGCTTCACTTCGACTCCTCAGGCTCAGGCAGACCACATTGAAATAGGTCTGCCTGTCAGAGCAGTAATGCGCCTAGTTTTGCCGAACCACATTCATATATGTGTCTAATCTTACGAATGTGGTGCGACACGCCTCCATAACACCCCCAGAACATCCCTTCATGTTAGGTGCATTCGAAAGTGTCGAGTCTTACGAACAATGCGCCTAGCACATTCATTAGGCGCATTAGACATCGTAGTCGATTGTACACCTGAAAAAGGGTGAAAAACCCTTTCATACATGTCGTCTAAAGGCTCATCTCAGTTTCGCCAGAAAACATCTTGATGATCCACAAGACTTTTGGGGGAAAATTCTGTGGACTGACGACACAAAAGTTAAACTATTTGGAAGGTGTAAGTCCTATTACATCTGACGTAGAAGCAACACAGCATTTCAGAAAAGGAACATCATACCAATAGTAAAACATGGTGGTGGTGGTAGTGTGATGGTCTGGGGCTATTTTGCAGCTTCATGACCTGGAAGACTTGCGGTAAATGGAACCAAGAATTCTGCTGTCTGCCAACAAATCCTGAAGGCCTGTCAGGCCATCTGTTCTTGACCTCAAGCTGAAGCACACTTTGGATATGCAGCAGGACAATGATCCAAAACAAATCAACAAGTCCACCTCTGAATAGCTTAAGAAAAACAAGATTAAGACTTTGGAGCGACCTAGTCAAAGTCCTGACCTTAATCTGATTGAGATGCTGTGGCATAACCATAAAAAAGCGGTTCATGCTTGGAGACCCTCCAATGTGGGTGAATTACAACAATTCTGCAAAGATGAGTGGGCCAAAAATCAACAAGATCATTGCAAAACACTTATTGGCCGTTATCGAAAACGCCTGGTTACAGTTGTTGCTGCTAGGGTTTAGGGGGCAATTACTTTTTCCCACAGAGCCTGCATTTTGTGTTTACTTGTGTTATGTTTGTTTAATATTTAAATTTGTTTTGTGATCTGAAACATTTAAGTGTGACAAACATCGAAAAGATTACCACTGTATGTTAGTGCTATCTGTGAGAGAAATATATATATATATATATATATATGTATATTATATATATGTATATATACTCTGTTTCCCCGAAAATAAGACCTAGAGCATTTTTTTATGCAATTCAGAGTTTGGCTGCTTATGCTGATGTTTTTGATGAAATCACTACAGTATATTAATACATGTTGATGTTTTGTTCAACAATAAATGTGAATTATCGTTCAGAGAAAAAAAAAATCCCCTAAAAAAATAAGTCTTAGCTCGTTTATAGGAGCAAAAATTAGTATAAGGACACTGTCTTATTTTTGGGACACAGGGTATATATATATATATATAATATATATATATATATATAATATATATATATATATAATAATATTATATATATTATATATATATATATATATATATATGTAAGATCAGGGTATAATCCCACCATGTAACTCTGACATATAACCCTTATACAATGTAAAAAGACACATAGCCATATGGGGAACATAGCCATATGGGGAATATACAATGGGATTATTTCCTGATGTATATTTATGATGCATAACATTGACATATGCCACTATAAATCCAGCAACATATGTTGGCTATTCAACATTATTAAAACAAAATGTATACCAAACGGCATTCTTTGTCTCACTATACAGTTAAAGAATTTTTACCATTTCAGGCATTTTAGGCATTTCATTCCTGGTTTGTCCTGTTTCAGCTTTCAGTGCACTCAAAAGGTTGTTTGAACTGCATATCATTTGACCCAGCAGGTTTGACATTACCATGCCTTTTCCTTCAGTGTGCTTACTCTAGTCCAGTGTTTCTCAACTCCAGTTCTCAAGACCCACCAATAGGTCAAGTTTTCAGAATTTCCTCAGTGTTGCACAGGCGATATAATTATTGTCAGTGCATTCTGTGGGAGATCCTGAAAACATGACCTGTTAGTGGGCCTTGAGGACTGGAGTTGAGAAGCACTTTCAAAGGTGTGTTTATGTAGAGAGCTGAGTAACTACAATGTAGCTGAGTGGTTAGCACTTTTACCTTTCATCATAGGAGTCCTAAGTTCAAATCCCTGCAGGAACCAAATATGTGGATTTTTTTTTTTATCTCAATGCACACACCTGATTGCGGTTTCTTTTTATTTATTTGCTCTGTTTGAATAATTACTCAGGAGTACAGAGGACAGGAGTAAGATGACAGCACCTGGGGTTCAAGACTCGCTCAGCAGTGAGTGTATGTGATTACTAAGCAGGTAAGAGACTTACATTAGCTGTCTTAGAGGAGAGGTGGTGTCTGAGCATATGCGGCAAGGACTAAGGAGAACTCATCACTGGTCGTATCCCCTAGAGATGAGCTGTACACTATGGATCACTAAGGGAGCAGCTAAAACAAAAATGCTACAGAATTATTAATAAGGATGAAAATGTTTATTATTTAATTGGAAAGCTTCCCACATTAATTATAGTTTGTGGCAAAACCCCTTCAGCTAGAAGCCAGCACATGACTGCTACAGCCAATCAGTGGCCCCAGCAGTCACATGCCATACTATTGAACTATAGTTTTTATTGCTGAGTGGCATCTTGGTTCCCATTGCAGTGTGGGTGCTGGAAGTCGCATATTTGTGCCACATATGTGTGTATAGGAAAAAGGTCTTTCTCTGATGAGCAGTGGGTCAAAGATCTGGAGAAGGACCTGGCTGGGAGTGCCAAGATATTTAACTCCACTTCTGATCTTGAGCTAATTAGGCTCATGTCACGGTCGGAGATAGTGGATCCTCTGGACCACTACAAGCGATGGCGTAAGCCACGCCAGGGAGCGGAATCTAAATGGGTCCCAGTTTTCACCAGAGCCCGCCGCAAAGCGGGATGGACTTGCTGCGGCGGGAGTCTACCAGGTCGCTACCCCAGACGTGACTTGCTTGCGGAGGCAGCCGAGGTGTAGCGTGGTACAAAATCGTTAGGCAGGCTCGTAGTCGGGGACAGACAGAAGGTCAGGACAGGCGGCTATGGTTCGTGGTCATGGACAGGCAGAAGATCAGGGCAGGCGGCAAGAATCGTGGTCGAGGAACAGAAGCAACGGTACGGTACATGGTAATGAAAACAAGGCTTAGGATTGCTTTCTCTATAGGCTAATGGCACTAAAGATTCGGCAGGGTGGCCATGAAGAGGTAGGCTTAAATAGGGGCAGTGACCGGCAATAGCCAATTACCAGTGCACTGGCCCTTTAAATTTAATACTGCCGGCACGCACGTGCCCTAGGAAGCGGGACAGAGCCTGCAGCAGGAGTGCGGCCGGGTAAGTACGCTCCCGAAGGAGCAGGGGAATGAGCGCACCCACGCCCCGACATGCGGGACGCGGCGCCGCTCGGGTGAGGGGCAAGGCTGCGCCTGCGACCCGGGACGAGGGTCGCAGGGGCATCTGTGACAGTACCCCCCCTTTGGACCCTCCCTCTTTCAGGACTGAAGGAACTTCTGGATAATGTTACGGTCCAGAATGTTCTCCTCTGGCTCCCAAGACCTCTCTCAGAGCCCGAACACCTTCCAATCAACGGGGAAATACCATTTCCCTCTAGTTCTCCTAAACCCCAAGACTTTTTGACCACAAAGACGTTAGAGGCATCGCCCCCATAGGGGGGGACACCTTCCGAAAAAGGTTTCAAACCGAGGTTTTAGAAGGGAAACAAAAGGGAAATTTTTGGAATGGCATGAAGGGGGAGCCGTTTATAGGCCCACGGGGGTTTTAGTTTTTAAGCACTTCGAAGGCCCACGTAGCTGGCCCCAATTTATAACTTGGAATTTTTAAGCAGACAATCTGTCCGACAACCACACCTTATCACCCGGGAAAAAACTGGGGGGAACTCTTTCGCTTATCTGCCTGATTCTTAGGCGTGCAGAAGCTCGACACGGCTGGCAAGTCGGGCCCAAATAATTTTTATACCTGGACCAACTATAATTTTTGGGACCTCAGACAGGTCAAAAGGGGAGAGGTGGGGGGGGTGCCTCCCCGTACAATGAAAGGGAAGGGGCCCCCCGGGGACCAGATCTAGGGTTTTTACGGAACTCCCATGACATAAGGGGGCCCATCATCCTAAAGGGCCAAGACGAAGGGGCGCAAATAATTTCCCAGCCCTGTATTGCCCCTCCTACCTGACCATTCTCGGGGGGGGAATAAAGGGGCAATTGAATCTAACGAAGTGGAATTCGTTTAGAATTTCGGGAAAACTCGGTTCTGAAAAGCGAATTTTGGGGGTATTTGGGTGAACGAATGTGCTTTTCTTTATAAAATGGCTGCGAGCACAGGCGTTACAGGGGCAAAGAACTCTGGGAGAAAAAGGGGAAGCCCCCATGACATTGAGAATGAACCAATCAGAGACCGGCGGGTTTTCGTGACGTCACCCACCTTATAAGTCCGGGGCGACCGGGGGAGCTCACACTCCTCTCACTGTACTGTCAAGAAGGTCTGCGCGCTGATTGTTCTGGAGAACTGATTTTTATACACTTTTTTTGGGGGGGGTTCTCACTTGTCTCAAACTGCTTCTTTTAAATGTTTTTTTTTTCTTTTTTTTTGGGTATTGGATCTAAATCCAGTGTGCGCCAAATCAGCTGCATATACATTTAAACCTATCTGCTCACAGCACATTGAATACCCAAAAGGGGGATCAAAGCCATTCCTGTTGTATTTTTTTAAAGAAACACGTTTTTTACAATACAAATACCACTTCATTTTTGGCTGCTAATTCTTTGGCAATTTACACCGGGGGTTTTAATTAAGCGTTTTTTTTCAGCGGGGGGACTCCAAAAACCTCTTTTTCACCCCCCAAAATTAACATTTTTTCCTGTAGCCAAATTTCACAAGAAAAGGGTTAATTACAATTTTACTCTTGTTGTGGGTGAAAAAAATACCGCATTGTAACACGCTAAAAACATATTTTTGGGGGGCTCAATTCTTTTTGGGGCCAATTTTTACATCCAGGGGGTTAAATTTTGTTGTTATTTCAGAAGTTTTTTACCCAAAAAAAAACCGCCATTTTCACCACCAAAATAAACATTTTTCCTGTAGCCAAATTCACAAGAAAGGTTAAATTACAATTTTATCTCTTGTTGTGGGGCAAAAAACACAGCATTGTAACACGCTACAAAGCTAGTAGTTTGTGGGGGCTCAATTTTTTGGCGAAATTTACACCCAAAGGGGTTTAACTAATATTTTTCTGCATTGCACTCAGAAAAAAACTTTCTTTTTCACCGCCACAGAAAAATTCTGACATAATTCAATCCGAAGTTAATTAACCTTTACATTCATAAAATACACAATTTTTTTTAAACGGCACTACAAGCAATTTTCCTGCCCATTTTTGGACGCAATTTAACCGGGTTACCCAAGCTTCTAGTGTTCATTGGAGGTCAAAATACAGGGTGTTAATTTATCAATACAGATATCACTAAACAGTGTCTGTACATTTTAAACAAACAGTAAGTCAGCAAGAGGTGGCAGGCTCTCGCCTCCCAAGGGCAGAGGCCCAAATTATCCGGAGCAGGCCCATGTCGCAGCACAGCAAGGGGACGTCGCAGCAGGGTAAATCGTGAGGCCACACTGCTGCGGTCATCTAGCGGCCGGTGCGACTAGCAACCCAAGGGTTGCTAGTCAGGCATCCACTTCCTCCCAGATGACATCTGACAACCCCAGCCAAGATCGTGGAACGTCAGACAAAACCCTTATTTGGCTGCCCGGACCGGTCAGCAGCCCCACCTGTCCTCAACCCGCCTCTGTCCCACCGTTTCCCTCAGCCAAGATCTACATGTGGTCTGGCCCCAGCGCCAAACTATATAGCGAGGGATGAACAATTGAGAAGGGCATCAGCAGCTACTTGGCAGCGAAAGAAAGGGGCCAAATCCCCTGCTCTTGCAGTAGCGGCCAAAGTATTAAGATGGTTGATAGTGCATGGGAGGTCAATGTTGTAGGGGTCAGCCTCTGCTGCCAAGCCCGGTAATGAGGACAGCATGACGATGAAACACAAATAGATGATGTTTTAGACCACCGCACTTGGGAGCGGGTTGGGAAAGGGGCTTCATCATCGTCAGAGAAGACGGCGTCAGCTTCGCGTCACCGCGGGCAGCCAGCAAGTGGGTCGTTTGGGCCGTGATCAGCAGGAGAGCAAGCGTGTAGGTCGGGCCCAAGCGGCCACAGGGTCCAAGAAAATAGCGGCAAGGGGCTCAGCGACAGCGGCGGCAGTAGGCAACTCAGTGCGGACATTGGCGGTAAAATCCGATACTCGGGGTGGGGCCCCATCTTGCTAAGACAGCGGAAGGAGCCGAATAGGGGTATATGAGAATCTTAAAGCAGAAGTGAAGCGTGGCCAGGGACCCTAACGGGTTGGCACCACGGCCCGCGTCAACACATCAGCGCCCCACCATCCGTGGCCGGGAGAAACGTGGCTCAATGTGTATCCACCCTGCCGCTGCGCAACAGCACACAGCGCCAGTGGCATGCATGCCATTGCAGCCAGTCAAGGCTCCACCACCTCTGCAGAAGGAGCTGTTTCTCTTTGACACAAGGGTCATATTGGGCCCTATCCTCTTTAACATTTCATTAATGGATCCTTACACGGGGAATACACAGTAAAAAACGATTTTTTGCAACGAACAATCTTCTGTAAAGTAATCGACACAATAAGAGGTTTAATATGTTATTTACAAAGGTTTCTTGATAAGTTGAGGCCTGGGCAGGGAAATGGCAAGAGGTTTTAACACTGATAAATCAAGGTTTATCACATGGGGAAGAGAATCCATTACATGATTACATTTAAATGGAAAAACACTGGGTAAAGTGACAGAAAAGGACTTGGAATCCTGGTGGACAAAACTTAATTGTACAGCCCATGTCGGCAGCACAGCCAAAGCAAATAATCATGGGGTGCATTAAAAGGGGCTTTAGATGCACTGATGAAACATTATTCTCCCATTATACAAGTCACTGGTAAAACCACACAGAATATTGTTACATTTTGGGCACCGGGTGCACAAGAAAGACATTGTAGAGTTTTGAACAGGACAAAGGCGGGCAACAAAAATAAAAAGGACTGGGTGGACTACATTACACTGAAAGATTGGCAAATTAGGGTTTTAGTTTAGAGAAAAAAAGGCTTCGGGGGCAAATAAATATGTTTTAAATACATCAAAGGTCAAATAAAGATCTCTCCCAAGATTTATTTATACCACAGCTGTACCCTAGAATAAGGGGCACCCTTACGTCTGAGAACGAAAGGTTTCTACAAAACATAGAAAGGGATTCTTTACTGTAAGAGCAGGAAGACAGGAATTCTCTGCCAGAGGACTTGCATGGTGAATTCAAAAACCAATTTCCCAAAAGGGTTGGATGCATTTCTGGAGCGTAATAATATAACAGTTACAGTGACTAGGATTCCAGAGAGGGGTCATTGACCAGGATTTTTCTATTGCCAGATGGAGTCCAGGAAGAAATTTTTCCCTAAAAGGAGGACAATTGCCTTCTACCTCCATTGGGGGTTTTTGCTTCCTCTGGATCAACACCTAGCACAACAGCTGAACTAGATGGACGCCTTGTCTTTTTTACCCCCCCTAACAAACTTCAATCTCCCGTCCAGATGCTCCTGCTCCTCACTACTCATGGCGCCAGCAGTTGTTCAACGAGTCGATTGCAAAGAGACAACAGTATGCGTCCAACCATCCTAAGGTGCAGAAGCTGACCATGCTTCTGTCCAAGTTGTTGGTACTGCAGTCCCTCCAAATGGTGGACTCTGCACCATTCAGAGAACTAATGGCTTGTGCCGAGCCGAGATGGAGAGTTCCAAGCCGTAATTTCTTTTCCAAAAAGGCAGTACCAGCACTTCATAAATATGTAGAACAGAAGGTGGGCCAGTCCTTGAGCTTATGGGTTTTTTTCCAAGGGTGCAGGGCAGCGGGGACGTCTGGAGCTGTAACTACGGTCAGGGCAGTACATTCCTTTACGGCCCACTGGTGAATGTGCTTCCGCCCAGGCACACCAAAAAATTTGGGACGGGAGACGCCGCTTTCTCCTCCACTTGTCAAACTGTGGCTCCTGCGCCAATGCCCTCCCTTTCCCCTCCTCCCCCAAACCACCACCATCTCAGCCTCCACAAGTACTGCCCATCATACCACATGATGGGGCACAGCGGTGTCACGCAGTTCTACACCTGGTTGCCTCGCAACAAGGTCACACAGGGGAGGAACTGGGCCGCGTCATGCCGCCAGGAATCGCTGTGTGGCTGTCTCCGCGCCAACTGCAAATCGGAACCATGGTGAGGACAATGGAGGAACATGGTGTCCGCGCTGCACCGAGAGGATGGTCCATGCGCCCTGCATGGGGCACCGTGTTCAATCTGGTTGTGAAAAGGTTCCTGAAGGGCTTCCACCGATCTTCAAAGATCAAAATGGGCCCGAAACTGTGCACGCACTTCATCCATCCTACAAAGCCAGGAACACACTCCCGAGTTGCGCGGGAGAACGGCCTCCCCCAACACACTCTGATATGCAATGTTTCCACCCGTTGGAATTCCAGCCTGCACATGTTGGACCCCACTGTATGAACAGAGAAAGGGCCCTTAACAATTTTTTGATGATCCCGGTGGACTGGAGTACTCCCCTGTGTAACTTTGATTTCAGCCAGTGGCAGCTCATGCGTGACACCTTCCGTTTGTTGAGGCCATTCGAGGAGGCACGTTATTTGTCATCGCCAGGACTACGGGATGAATAACGCATTCCACTGCTTCATGTCCTGGAACAGATGCTGAAAAATCTGTCTGGCAGGGGAAATGGAGACGTGGCGACTACATCTCGCGCCACATAGTTCGCTGGGGACTGAAATGAGGAGAGGACATTGGAGCAGAAGCCATTGTCTGGTGAAATGAGTGGATTTCTACCCAGGTGACAAGAGAGGGGGAGGGAGGAGCAGCTGGAGGAGGTAGATGAGATGAGGAAGAAAGAGGCAGATGACCCGCAAGCACCGTGGCAGTATACAGTGGAGGTGGAGGCAGGGGGCCCCTCGGGGTCTCTTGTGGAGTTGGCCCGACGCTTGCTGAGTTGCCTGGCTAATGACAGCCGAATATCCAGAATCCGGCAGAGGGATGACTTCTGGTTCTCCACCCTATTGACCCCCCCTACCGGTCCGAAATGGGAGCCTTTTTCCCAGCTATTGAGAGGGAGGGCAAATCTCAAATACTATAGGGAAATCCTCCGTAGTCAGTTGGCCGCTGCCTATGTGCGGCATCGCCCTCCTCTGAGAGGTCCTGACCGGGGGTTCTTCAGTGCTCACGTACTATTTCCGCGGGTGCCGGGGAAGGGGGGGGGTGGAGCAGTACCAGCTCCATCAGCACAACCTAAGTCTGGATCACTGATGAGCAGCTTCCTTACCCGCCTAGTGAGGAGGGCAGTCGCCAGCAGCAGCAGCAGGGCCTGGAGCAGAACCTGAACCAACAGGTGGGGCCTACTTGGACAGCACTCTGCCCCCCCAGTTAGAAGATCCGCTGGACTACTGGGCAGCCAAACTGGATGTGTGGCCCCCAACTTGCCGAGTTTGCAGTTGGGGAAGCTGTCCTGCCCGGCCAGTAGTGTGGGATCAGAGCGGATGTTCAGTGCGGCGGGGGCCATCGTTACCCCAAGGGGAACCCGCTTTCGACGGGAAATGTGGAACGACTGACCTTTGTCAAGATGAATCGGCGTGGATCGCCAGGATTTCCATACACCAATGCCTTAGGCTCAGACACATCACCATGACGCCTCACCCAAACTATGAGAAATGATTTTGGGTTCAAACTACCTGCCTCAGCCACTATTCTGATGCCGCCACCCGCCTGATGCCCACATCTGCTTTACAGTTTTCTCCATCTGCCACCAAAACCATCTTTACAGGGACTGGTATTGCCACCCACCTCCACACTCTGTTAATGGTCCCCCTGTCCCGACCTCATGCTGCTGCTGTGGCTGCTGCCGTGACCTCCACACTGTGGGCATTGTGCCACTCTCCTGACCTCATAGCTGTTGCACCTGCCGCCGTCACCTCCACTCTCTGTCATTGTGCCACTCTGTTTTCCTACTCCAGTTGTTTTTGCCCCCCTCAAGAATGTTTATTGTGCCACTTCTGACCTCATGCTGCTGCTGTGGGTGCTGCTGTGACCAAGACACTGTGTCATTGTGCCCCCTCTGTGGCCTATTCCTGTTTTGCCACCTCCAGAATGTCATTGTGCCACTGTCTGACCTCATGCTGCTGCCGCCGTCACCTCCACTCTCTGTCATTATGCCATCTGTGGCCTACTACTGTTTTGCACCTCCAGTTATGTCATTGTGCCACTGGCTAACCTCCCTGCTTGCTGCTGCCTGACCTACTACGG
Organism: Phyllomedusa bahiana; assembly: GCA_025379985.1. Taxonomy (NCBI): domain Eukaryota; kingdom Metazoa; phylum Chordata; class Amphibia; order Anura; family Hylidae; genus Phyllomedusa; species Phyllomedusa bahiana. Next base: position 35,363 of record JAODAL010028048.1, on the reverse strand, counting down.
CATTTTCCACTGTCTGACCTCATGGCTGCTTTTGGCTGCTGGCCGTTGGGGGCCTCCACACTGTGTCATGCCACTCTGTGGCCTACCCTGTTTTGCCACTCCAGAATGTCATTGTGCCTGCCTGACCTCATGCTGCTGCTGTGGCTGCTGCCGTGACCTCCACACTGTGTCATCGTCCCACTCTGTGGCCTACTCCTGTTTTTTGCCACTCCAGAATTCATTGTGCCACGGCCTGACCCATGCTCTGCGTGGCTGCTGCCGATCTCCACACCTTTTTTGCCACTGTCTGACTCATGCTGGCTGCTGTGCTCGTGACCCTACCCCACTGTGTCATGTCCCACTCTGTGGCCTACTCCTGTTTTTTGCCACCTCCAGAATGTGATTGTGCCACTGCCTGACCTCATCTGCTGCTGTGGCTGCTGCCGGACCTCCACACTGTGTCATTGTCCCACTCTGTGGCCACTCCTGTTTTGCCACCTCCAGAAAGTCTTGTGCCACTGTCTGACCCATGCTGCTGCGTCCTGACCTACACACTGTGTCATTGTCCCACTCTGTGCCTACTCCTGTTTTTTTGCCACCTCCAGAATGTAATTGTGCCAAGGTCAGACCTCATGCTGCTGCTGTGGCTGCTGCCGTGACCTCCACACTGTGGGTCATTGTGCCACTCTGTGGCCTACTCCTGTTTTTGCCACCTCCAGAATGTCATTGTGCCACCTGTCTGACCTCATGCTGCTGCTGCCGTGACCCCCACACTGTGTCATTGTCCCACTCTGTGGGCCCACTCCTGTTTTTGCACCTCCAGAATGATTGTGCCCTGCCCGACCTCAGCGCTCTGCCGTGACCTCACACGTTTCATTGTGCCACTGTTGACCTCATGCTGCTGCTGTGTGTGCTGCCGTGACCTCCACACTGTGTCATTGTCCACTCGTGGCCTACTCCTGTTTTTGCCACCTCCAGAATGTCATTGTGCCACTGCCCGACCTCATGCGCTGCTGTGGCTGCTGCCCTGACCTTCACACTGTGTCATTGTCCCACTCTTTGGGCCCACTCCTGTTTGCCACCTCCAGAATGTCATTGTCCACTGTCTGACCTCATCGGCTCTGCCGTGACTACACACTGTGTATTGGCCACTGTCTTACCTCATGCTGCTGCTGTGGGCTGCTGCCGTGACCTCCACACTGTGTCATTGTCCCACTCTGTGGCCTACTCCTGTTTTTTTGCCACCTCCAGAATGTCATTGTGCCCCTGCCTGACCTCATGCGCTGCTGTGGCTGCTGCCGTGACCTACACACTGTGTCATTGTCCCACTCTGTGGCCTACTCCTTTTTTGCCACCCCCAAATGTATTGTGCCACTGCCTGACCTCATGCTGCTGCTTTGGGTGCTGCCGTGAGCTTCACAACTGTGTCATTGTCCCACTCTGTGGCCTACTCCTGTTTTTGCCACCTCCAGAATGTCATTGTGCCAATGTCCGACCTCATGCTGCTGCTGCCGTGACCTACACACTGTGTCATTGTGCTACTGTCTGACCTCATGCTGTTGCTGTGCTGCTGCCGGGGACCTACACACTGTGTCATTTTCCCACTCGTGGCCTATTTCCCGTTTTTGCCACCTCCAGAATGTCATTTGTGCCACTGTCTGACCTCATGCTGCTGGCTGTGGCTGCTGCCGTGACCTACACATGTGTCATTGTGCCACTGTCTGCCTCATGCTGCTGCTGTGGGTGCGCCTGACCTACACACTGTGTCATTGTGCCACTGTCTGACCTCATACTGCTGCTGTGGCTGCCGCCGTCACCTCCACACTCTGTCACTAATGTTGCCACCTGAGCTCTCAGCTTGTTTTTTTCCAGCTTTTTCTGCATGACTTTATCAGCAACATTTTCCCGCTTCAGTTTTTGGTCAGTTTTTCCCTCTTAGTGCCCAGGAATTTTATATGAAGCGATTCTAAGAGCGGCGGCATCATGTGGGGTGTCATACTAAGCACAACATTGTATGAAGCCAACCAGCCCCTCTGCATATTTAAGCATGCACAATGTTCTACCAGCACCCTGCAGGCTCTGTGCAGCCTGGAAAAGCTGTTTTTTAACCCTGATTTTTTCATCCCAAGTAATTCGGAACGAATTATTTTTTTGGCCGAGAAATCCGGCAAAGTGAACGAACCGAATTTCCGGAAATTCGCCCATCTCTAGTGGTAAGCCGAGAAGTCGAGCTTCACCTGGAGTTGGGAATAAAAGGCCCACCAGAACTTAGAAACAAATTGGACCCCACGATCTGAGACAATTTGCAGGGGTAACCCGTGCAGGCGAAAAATGTGGTAAAAAAACAGATTAGCCAGGCGTGGGGCAGAGGGTAGGCCAGGCAACGGTTCAAAATGTGCAACCCTTTCGAAACACCCGGTCCGTAACCACCCAGATGACAAGTTTACCAAAGAGGGGAGGAAGTCGGTTATGAAGTCCATGGCCATGTGTACCAGGGACTGGTGAGGTTGGGCAGGGATGCAAAATCCGCCGGTTTGTCGAGGTATTATTACGGCCCCCAGGAAAGCAGGACCGACAACTCCTTGATATCCCGGCGAGTCCGGCCACCAATAGAACCGGGAGACAGAAGGCCAAGTCTTATGGCATCCAAGGATTCCGGCTATACAAAGAACAATGTCCCCACTCCAAGACTTTTCTTCGGATGTGGGACCCACTATGTTCTCCTGTGCGGACTTTTCGGAGGTCCAAAAGGAGCTGCGAACAGGCGCTCAGTAGGTATAATGTGTTCTTGGGGCCACATCTTTGCCGAACCATCAGCAGCAACGCGAAGGGCTCAGCCTTGACATTCTTTTCCGTGGACGAAGTGGATCTGGAAATTTAAATCGGGAAAAGAATGAAGAAACCCCCTGGCCCTGGCGTGGATTAAGTCGTGCAACGGGGATATTGAATTTTTATGGTCTGAATAGATTCAGATTGGATGCCTGGGACCTTCGCAGATACCACCGTTCTTCTAACCGCCATTTTAATGGCCATAAACCCCCCCGATCCCCAATGGATAATTCCCTCTCCGCCGGGGAAACGCTTGGATAGAACCCCCAAGTGACTTTCTTGCCCGCGGCCCCCTTTTGCGTGAGGATCGCTCCAACCCCAACAGAGGAGGCGTCCACCTCTAGCGAAAAAGGCTTAGCAGGATCTGGTTGCGCCAGGATAGAAGCAGAGGCAAAAGCATTTTTTAACTTAGAGAATGCCCCCTCAACTTCGGGTGGCCAACTTCTAGGGTTGGAGTTCTTCTTAGTGAGAGCCACAATCGGGGCAACCAGCGTGGAGAAGTGCGGAATAAACTGCTGATAGTAGTTACAAAAGCCTAAAAAACGTTGTATTGCCCTTCGGAGCGGAATCTAAGTAGGTCCCGGTTTTTCACCAGAGCCCGCCGCAAAGCGGGATGGACTTGCTGCGGCGGGAGTCTACCAGGTCGCTACCCCTGACGTGACTTGCTTGCGGAGGCAGCCGAGGTGTAGCGTTGTACAAAATCGTCAGGCAGGCTCGTAGTCGGGGACAGGCAGAAGGTCAGGACAGGCGGCAGAGGTTCGAGGTCCTGTACAGGCAGAAGATCAGGGCAGGCGGCAAGAATCGTGGTCGAGGAGCGGAAGCAACGGTACGGTACACGGTAATCAAAAGAAGGCTTAGGAACGCTTTCTCTATAGGCTAATGGCACTAAAGATCCGGCAGGGTGGCCAGGAAGAGATAGGCTTAAATAGGGGCAGTGACCGGCAATAGCTAATTTAAATTTAATACTGCCGGCACGTGCGCGCCCTAGGAGGCGGGGTCGTGCGCGCCGAGGGACAGAGCCTGCAGCAGAAGCGCGACCGGGTAAGTACGCTCCCGAAGGAGCAGGGGAATGAGCACACCTACGCCCCGACATGGGGATGCGGCGCCGCTTGGGTGAGGGGCACAGTTGCGCCTGCGACCCGGGACGAGGGTTGCAGGGGCATCCGTGACAGCTCATTTGAAGTAATCTAGGGAGCTCTTCAAGAAATGTCTGAACTCTTCACATGATGCTCCCTGTATGGGGAAAAGCAGGTGGGCCCAGACTTTTGGCTCAGGGCCTAATAGTGAGGAAAACAATGATGTTTTGTTAGTGGTCAGACAGTTTAGGATTTGTGAAGTTGTCAAAAAAAAAAAAAAAACAGAACAGAGCTGGCTGAGGCCAGGTTGAGCAACAATTCACTGTGCTGGAGTGAAAGTGTCATCATGTTCCCAAGTCCATCTACGGCAGATGCCGGAGATCTTGTGAGCTAATGCACTTCAAATTTCCAAGATGTCACTATGAATATGTATATTAATTAGATACAAAGTGTCAGAGATAACAAGCACCACAGAATTATGTCACTGGTGCCCGTGCAGGAACATGGCACAGACGTACACAGACAGGGCCGCCATCAGAAATTTCAGGGCCCCATACAGTTAAATCGGGCCCCCACCCGTCGCCCCACCTCTGCCCACCCCTTCGCCCCGTCCCCCACTCAGCACACCCCCAACCTCACACACACCCACCACAACCCACAACCCCCGCCCACACACAATGCCCCCACAACACATGCCTCCACACACCAATGCCCCAAAACAGCAATGCCTCACACAAGCCCCCCCCTAACATGTCCCACACTGGGCCCCCCCACCCCAAAATCCTCCACACTGGCCCCCCCCGACACACAATTGCCTTCCACACATACAATGCCTTACACACATGCCCCCACATCCACCCACACAACAATGCTCCACACACATGCCTCCACACACACCTGCCCCCACAAAATGCCTCACACACTCACCAATCCTCCACCACCACCAACATGCCTCCACACACCCACATGATCCAAACACAAAAATGCCCCCACACACACAGCCTGCCACACACTACATGCCTCCAACACCACAGATGCCTCCACACACACCTGGCCCCACTCAACTGGCCCCACAACTAAAATCTCACCCAGAATCTCCACACACAAATGCCCCCACACAGCCTCACACCAAAGCCCCCCCCAGCTCTCACACACAATGCCTTCCCCACAGTCCCACAACTCCCACACCAATGCCCCCCACAATGCCCCCACCACAGCCTCCCACAATGCCCCACAATGCCCCAAAACGGTCCCACAATCCTCCCCAATGCCCCACACAGCTCCCACATGCCTCCCACAGGCCACCACACAAATGCCTCCCCACAGGGCCACACACAGCTCCACAATGCCCCACACCACCTACAATGCCACCCACACACAGCTCGCACAATGCCTCCCCACAAGCCCCCACACGCATGCCTCCCACAATGCTACCCCCACAGCTCCACCATACCTCCCACAATGCCTCCCCACCCCACACAGCTCCCACATGCCTCCCAAATGCCTCCCAACAGTCCCACATTCCCAACAATGCACCCACACTAGCACCAGACACAGCTCAAACAATGCCTCCCCACAATGCTCCCCCAACTCCACACGGCTCACCACATGCTCCCCACACCCAAAAGGGGGGGGGCGTACTGGCGGCAGAGAGGGGGCTTCATGGGGCCCACATTATCGGGACGCGTGTGAGAGTGGGGTCGTTTACCAACATGGGGGTCATACCGCTTTGCCGGTATACATAAACGATGGAGGAACATATTCGCGATTAGAAACTGATCAGACCAGAGTTCTGGGTACAAATTTCCGTTTCCAAGCACTTCTGCAACAAAGCAAAAAATTTTGTATAAACTCTAATCAAGATAAACGCAGGCGTCAGTGGAAGAGGGACGGATGTACTTGGTCAAATACTGCTAGCAGGTACAGTACACTTTATTGGGTCCACTGGCTTGGGAAAAGTCTCTGGGATTTGCTTAGCCAAAACTTCAGTGACTTTCGTGGAACGTAACTTTAGGAAAGGGGACAGCAGTCACATCTTGGGGAACAGATCCCGGGGCACTACCGAGCCATCTTATTCTTCTCTATTTTGCTGCAATTCATTTCACAAATGGATTCCGCCATGAAATGCCATAAGGGAAAACGGTTTCACTAATTATCATCTAACACAATTATTAATCTTCCCTTCACAAGGAGGATGGGCACTCTGATTCCAAGGCTCCTATGCAGCAGCAGCGTCTCTCACCTCCCAAGTGTCTCCCTCCACGTCGCCCCATCCTCCCCTGACAATCACGAAGCCCCGCCACAGGCAGAAGGGGAGGGCTAATCCCGATCAGAGGAGACGAGAAATAAAAGTAAGTGCGACCTGCAGCTGTAGTGACGTACAGAGCAGTCACGCGCGATCGTGCGCGGCCCTCCTCACACATGGCCCACGGGCCCCTGCGGACAGTCAGCGGTCCCGGGGCCCCCGTACAGCTGCACAAAATTTAAAGAGGCCTGCATGCCGCGGCCCCCTGTTTCATGGCCCTACAGCAGTACTGGCTGTACCTCCCACGGGGCCATGCACAGACATTGGCAACTGCGCTTTTGCTGTTCTAGGGCAGTTGAAAACGCACAACCCCATTCCAGGCTGCATTAAACAACAAGAATTGCTATATTTGTGATTAAGATCTTCGTCTGAGTATAAGTGATGACTCTCATAAGTGAAAGGGCTGAGGGAACTTTTTCAGTCCCTAAGGCGCAAAATTTTGAAAAGCCTCAAGTGGTTTTGGAGGGGTTACGGGTTTTTTTCCTCCAAATTTGTGCCATATTCATCCTTTGATAAAACCGACGCATAGCAACTGGGGTTTTAATGAGACAGGGGCTATTTGAAATTATGCCTCTGTAGAAAAACATGGAAAAAATTATGGGGGGAAAATGTATGATCGGGGGTTTTTACGCCTTTTTTTTTTGGCGTATATTTGCCCCCCCACCCCCAAATTTCCCCGCGGCCCGGCCCGGGGGATTCAGTTTGGGGCGCAGTTTTTCGCCCCTTTCGTGCCCCCCGCATGAAGGGGCGGGAAATTGGGCACGGGTGGTGGGGCGGGGGTGGCTTTTCCGGGGGGGGGAAAGCCCCGGGGCTCTTTAAACTCCGGGGGCGGGAAACGAGGGGCGAGTCGGCAAAGCAAGGCCGTGCAGCGTGGGCAGCTCCGCCCAAAAACCCTGGTTTTTATTTTGGTCTAAATGCCCCGGGCAGGGCAAGTTAAGCGGGGAATCGGAACATGCGAAAGAAATAGACCGGGCCCCGGGGACATGGGGGCGCACCCAAATTGGGGAAAGGCCCCCCCAAGGACCCGGCGCCCGGCCTTTGGGCGTGGGGTTGGAGGGGGCGGAATCACGGGGCCGAGGGTCCGGGGGGCGGACCCCAGTATAAAAAGCCGCACCCCGGGCCGCGCGGGAAACGTTGCGGGGTTTCAGCAGGGATAAGCATTTATTGCTTTTGCTGCCGCGCTTTTCCCCCCAAACTTCCCCGGATTATTTTGGCTCGGTATTGGGGAAAGGCGCTGGCGCGGGCTCGGGAGCGAAGCGGTTCCCGCGGGGTTCCCGTCTCCCTGGAGAAAGGGGCGGGGGCTTTGGGGGGGGGTTACTGGGGGGGCCCGCGGGGGGCCCTTTCTACCCCTCAGGCGGGGGGTGCAGGTTGGGTTGGCGCCCCGCTAGGCCGCAAGGACCCCCCGCCCCTCCTGGGGGTTTTAAAGCCCGGGGTGACCCCCGGGCCCCGTTCGCAGGGGAAACCCTCCGGGGACCCTCCGGGTCGGGCGCGCGCTCATCTGGGGGGTTTTCCGGGGCGCTGCCCGGCCCGGGGGTTTCCCCCTCGGGGGGCCCGGGCCCGCGGGGCGCAAGCGGGGCCCAACCCCACCCCGGGGGTGGCCCGGCGGTGGCCCCCGTCTTCTCGGTTCCAGCGGCGGGGGGTTCCCCCCGGGCGATTTTCCGGTCGGGGCCCCCCGCCCAGGGTGCAAACGGGGGGAGGCGGAGACGGGGGGAATTCGACCCGGGGGCCCAGCGTTTTTCCGGATGGAAAAGGGTGGGGGGCCCGGGTCCTGGAGGAGGTCCCGGGAGGGGGCGTTTTTTGGGGCCCCCTTTCGGGGGGGGCCCGGGGGGGTGGGGGGGGGGGAGTCGGGACACGTGTCGTTCAAAAGGCCCAAAGTCGTGCAGGTTTCGACCACTATGGATTTGGGTTTCGAAAAAGTGGTGACGGGGGTTTTTCGGGGAAAATGGGGGGGGGGGCTTTTGGGATCGGGGGGGGGGGGCGGCGCGGCTGGGGATCACAGCCCCCGGCGCCGGGTAGGGGGGGCAACGGGGGGGGGGGCGGGGGCGGGGGGCCCGGGGGCGGGGGGGGGGGGGGCGGGGGGGGGTAAGCAAAGCGCGGGGCCTTTTCGGATTTTAGCCCCGGGGGCTGGGGGAAGGGGGGTCCGGGCTTTGCGGGGGAAGGCAGTAGTCTGAGGGGGAATTTTTTTTAGCGGGGGTTTTCCGGGGGTTCGGGGGGGGGGGGGCGGGGGGTCACCATTTTTCGGTTGGGGGGGGTGCCCCGGGGAAGGTTTTTTTGGCCTTCCCCAATTGGGATTGGGGTTTGGGGGGTAAGGGGCCGGGGCCGCGAGTGGGGCGGGGGTTTTAACCGTATCGTTAAAACGGACCCAGGATACGGCGGGATAGGTACTTTGGGGATGATGGGGGGCAAAGGGGCGAGGTGTCGCTTTTTGGGAGGGCCCTTCGGGGGGCTTTTCTTAAAAAAGGGGGGAAAAGGGGAAAAAATCGGGGGGGCGGGACAAATTACTCGGGTTTTTTTTCCATTTTTCCCTTTGGGAAATTTAATTGGCGAAGGAAAAGAGAGCCGAAAAGAAAGAAAGAGGAGGGGGAAAAAGCGGGGGGTGGGGTTGATACCGCAGATTTCCCAAAATTTGGGAAAATGCGGGGCTTTTTAAAATTTTTGGGCCCAAAGTTTTAATTGGGGAGAAACACCCGGAACTTTGTTCCGGGCTTTTTTGGGTTTTTTTGGCCCAATCGGGGGGCGAAAACGAGTTTTTGGGGGCCAGGTTTGGCTCCTTTTTCAAACAATTTCTTTCGGGGGGGAGGGGGGGGGGGCGGTTTGGGGGAAACCATCCATCCGGGGAAATGGGACTTTAGGGGGAAAAACCCCAAATCGGTTTGGGTGGTTTAAAGGGTGAGGGGGAACCCGGGGAAGGTTTTAAATGGGGCCCAAAGCCTTTTCAGGGGGGGACCTGGATTTGGTTTTTTCTGGGGGGGGGGGGGGGGGGGGGCGGGGGGGGGGGGGGGGGATAACCGGGGGTTTTTTGGGGGGGGAAATTTTGGGGGTTCACAGGGGCCCCCGGATTTTTAAAGGGGGGTTTCCGGGGTTTTCTTGTGCACCCAAAATTAAAACGTGAACCAATTGGTTTTTTTGGGTTTTCGGGGGGTAAATTTTTGCCTTTTTTTTATGGCCCCCCGCCCCCCTGGGGTTTGGGTTCTAAAAACCCGGGGGCCCCCTTCCAAAACTTTACCCTTTTTTTTGGCGGCCCTTTTTCTCGGTTTTTTTTGTTTCCCCCCCCCCCGGCCAAAAGGGGGGGGGAAAGGGGGGGGGGGGGGGGGGAAAAGGGGGCAGGGGTTTTTCGAAAGGGGGGTGCTCCAGTGGGGCCGGGGGCCGCGATGGAACCGTTAAATGGGGGGGGTGGGGGGGGGGGGGGGGAATAAAGGGGGCAGGCGGATTTTATTAAGGGGTGGTTTTGGGGAGGGTTTTGGTTCCCCTTCCGCCCCCCATTAGAGGTCCCCTTTTAAAACTAAAAAATTTGGGGCGGGGGGGCTTTTTTTAAAACCCGGGTGGTAGAAAGTTTAATTTTGGCAAAAAGGTCCCCTTTGGGCCCCCCCATTTTTGGGGGGGCCCAATTTGCCCCTTTCCCCGCCCCGGGATTTGGGGGTGTCCCCTCTGGGGGGGGTTCCAAAAAAAGACCAAAACAAATTTTTGACTGATTCATCCCCTTTTCCTTTCCCCGGGAAAGGGTTATGGGCAACGTGGAGATTGTCCCGGAACTCTGTTCCGGGGTTTTAAAACCCTCATTTGATGCGGCATTTACGGGGGGCTCAGGGTTTTAGGGAAAGGGGGGCTCTATGGCAAAAAACAGTTATTTTTTCGTTTTTCCCGCTTTTTGGGAGGGTAAATCCAAAAAAGTCCCAGGCGGTTGGGTTTGGGAAAATTGGGTGGGGGGGTCGTTTTTTGGGTTGTTTGGGGGGGCTTACCAGGGGTTTTTTTGGGGGTTCTCAGTATTAATTTCGGGGCTTTCTTTTCCTTTTTTTTTGGGGTGGGTGGTGGGGGTTTTGGGTGTGGGGTTTTATAATCCGTCATCCTTTTTTTGGGTGATTTTTTGTGCAGGCCCAGCGGACTCAAGGAAATGGGGGGCGCTTTTGGCTTAAAATTGCAATGGGTAGGGGGGCATTTTGGGGTTCCCTTACCCCCGGAAAAAATAAAAGGGCCCTACCACCCCCAAAAAAATTTTTTTGGGGGTTTCCCAGTTTGGGGAATTGGGGGTTTGATGGAGGAAGCCTTGGGGGGAAAGGGAAGTTAGGGGATATGAAAGGGAGTTTTGCCTTGGTTATTGTCCCAAAGAAGGTTACGGGGGGGAGGTTTGGCATTTTCCCTGTTTGGGAAACAAATTCGCTTGTGGGATAATCCCAATGGGCTTTTTTTTTTCGCCCCAGGGGGGGGGGGGGCAAAGCGACCGGAGGGAACTTCGGGCCCCACATCATTTCATAAGAGGGGGCGGGTATAAAAGGGAGGACTTGGGGGAGTGGGGATTTCCTTTTTGGGGGGATTTTTAAGGGGGGGGGGGTCGATCATTTGGATAAAAAGCTTTTTGGGACAATGGGGGGGGGGGGACATCGATTTTTTAGGGAGGGGCCGGCGGGAAGGGGGGGGGGATTTGGGGGCTTATTGCCAAGGGGGGCTTGGGGGGCGCAGGGGGGGGGGGGGGCCCCGGGGGGTTTTTTTTTGGGTGGAATCGGGTTTGGGGGTTTTAAAAATTTGGGCCCTTTTTTGGGGTTGTTCCCGTATTTTTCTGGGGCGAGAAGTTAGGGGGGGGTCGGGGCTTTTTGTAAACAAAAAAGGGTTCCTTTAAAATTGTGATAACTTGGGGGTAGTACAGGCTTTTAAACCTCTGCCCGGCCTCTTTTCCCCCTGTGCGTTGCCTGCTGGTCTTTGGTGCAAAATGCCGGGTTTTTTGAATGCAGGGGTGGGGGTACACTTTCGGGGGTACAAAAATGTTTTGGCTGAGCTCTATCTGCTTCCCTTGGATCTTTTTTTGGGAGTTGGAAACCGAGGCGGCGACGGGGGGGTTTGGTGTCCCCGGAGGAGCTATGGCCCTTTGGGTTTTTAAAGTTCCGCTACAAAAACTGTTAGGTCATCGTTAGCTGGGGCCCCCCCGGGAAATTTCAAACCCCAAGCGCCCTGGAGGTTGTGGGAGAAATGGGGGTGGCGGGGGGGGGCCCCCTTTCCTTCAATGGAGAGAGAGCGGCCGCCTTCTTTCAGTTTTATTGGGCATGCGGAAATTGGGGTTTGGTGGGGTTTCTCGAAGGTGATGGGGTTTTTGTGGCGGGTTTTGGGGTTTTCCCTTTAAGACCGGGAAGGTGGATGTAACCAAGAATTTTGGGTTGTGGTAAAAAAGAACTAAAAGGGTTTTTAGGGGGGGCGCGAAGGGGGGGGGATGGGGGCTGCCCGGGTTAGAAATTACAGTTTGCTGGAGGGGCTAGGGGACAAGTTGGAGGAGGTTTGCGACTCGGATTTTTGAGGTTGTTCTATTTGTCTAGCTTTTTCTTTGGGCCTTTTTTTTGGGGCTTAAAGGTTTGGGGGAAATTTGGGTTACCCCCAAGCGGGAAACGGTGGTGGGGGGTTGCGGCATGAAGTTCTGCAGCTCCGGGAGGGCTGTCTTTTTTTTTCACATACTAATAAAAGGACGGATCAGCGGGGAAAGGGGAAAAAACACTGGGGATTTAGGGCGGTCGGGGGTTCCCCTATGGGCCCCTGTTCGGTGTTTTGCGGGGTACAGGCGCCCTTTACGGGGGGGACAGGGGCCCTTTTTTGAACATGCAGTTTGGGAAAATTTTTCCCCCGGGTTTTTCAATTTCTGGGGGTTTTTTCTTTCGTTTGTCTGGAGGAATTGGGATTGGATCCTATCATTTTGCGCCCCTTTCCCTTTAGGGATAGGTGCGCACGGAAGCGGCAGGGGGGGGTTTAAAATCGGAAGCGGTAAAGGAATAGGCGATGGGAGCCGGGGGGTTTATAAATTTTATATTCCCCCGGGCACTTTTTTTCAGGGTTTTTGTAAATGAACCTTTTGGTTTCAGGGGGGCGGGGTAACATTGGCGGGTTCTGGATGTTTTGTGTTTTTTTCTTACAGGGGGGTCGTTTGATTTGGATTTTTCCCCCCAAACCTCGTTTGTGCACTGGGGGCGGAGGGGGGCTGTGCTGCAAAGCGAGGGGCCCGGAAAAACGGGGGCACCCCGGGAAGGAGTGGGGGAATTTTCCGGTGGTTTGGGGAAAACGGGGGGACTTAAAATGGTTCGGGTTCTGCCGGGTTTCAGCTTTTTTTTCCCTTTGGGCCCGGGGCCCCCGGGATATGGTTGTTTTCCATGTTTGGGGGTAACATTTGGGTTTTTGCGCCCCATTAGGGATTGATTAGGGAAATCCCGATATGACTTTCTCGGGCGGGGTCCCTAACCCGGGATGGGGGGTTCTGTGGTCGGACTTTGGTGCCGGCGGTTGATTGGGAAGGCCATGCGGGGGATTGGGGCAGAGGGGATCAATAGAGCAAAAATTTAAGGTAAACAGAGCAGTGGCATCCTTTGTTTTTTGGAAATGGGGGGTTTGTGGTACTCAAAAGGGAAGTTGGAACCGGTGGGGGGAGTTTTGGGAGAAAAGGGGTTTCCACCTGAACGCCGTGGGTTTTGGATTGTGGTTTTGGGGACTTACGTAAAGGCCCATCCGGGCCTTTTTGGGGAAATTTTTGGGGGGAATTAATAATGGGAAAATTTCTTATCCCTTAAAAACCCTTCGGGTTTTCCCTTAAAACGTTCTAAAAAAAATTTTAAAAAAGTAAGGTTAAAAAGGCCCCCTTTTCGGGGGGGACACCTAAAAAAGGGGGCCCCCTGGGGCCCCCCAAGGCCCGTCCCGGGGTTGAAATTAAAATTTAAAAAAAAAAAGCCGCCTTTTGGGGTTTTGGGGGGCCCTTTAAAAGGGGGGAAAAATTAAAAAAAAAGGGTTTTGTGCCAAAAAATTACTAGGGTTTTTGTGGCTCAAGGAAAATTAAAAAACCCCCAAAAATTTTCCCTTGGTTTCCCCAAAGGGGGTTATTTGGGCTTTAAAACCAAATGGTTAAAAAAAATTTGGGTTTAGGGTTATTGTTTTAAAATAAAAACGGGCCGGGTGTGGGCCCGGATTTTACCAAACCCCCGGGTTGGGGTGTTTTTTGGGTAAAGGGTGGGGGGGAGGAAAAAATTCCCAGGGGACGGAAAAACTTTTCCTAGGGCCCCAAAGGGGGCCCCTTTTTTTTCCTTTGGGGGGGGAGTTATATTTTTTCCCCAACTTTTGGGACGGCCGGGCAGTTTTCCCGTGGGTTTAGGGGGGGCGGGAAATTTTAAAAATTTTTGCGAAAAACCCCCGGGGGGGGGATCCAATTATATAGGCCAAAAACCCGGGCCGCACGGTTTTTTGGGAAAGGTTTTTTTTTTTTTTTTTTTTTTGGGGGGGGGGGGGCCATGGGGGGTTTTTTTCCCAAACGGGCCCTTGGGATAATTTTTTCCCCCCTTTCTTTTTCCCTGTTTTTTTATTTTTTTGGATTTTTTTTCTGGGCCGGGATTTTTTTTTTGAAATTGGGCCGGAAGGGCCCGGGGGGGGGTTTGTTAAGGTCGAGTTGCGGGGGGGGTTGGGGCCCTTGGAGCGCTAAAAAGTTGTGGGGGATTTCGGCTCAGCTTGGCCCCCGTTTTTGGGGGAAAGGGGGCGAAGGTTCGGGTCCACAGGGCAGCGTCCTTGGGAGCGGGTTATTGAAAACTTTGGGCCCCTGGGGTGGCTGTTTGGGCCCCCTTTTAAAACCCGGGGGGTGAGGGGCCTGGGGGAAAAAAAGAAAGGGTTGTCGCCAGACTCTGAGCCTATGGTTTATCGTGGCTCCAAGGACCTCAGCCCCAAGTTGGTTTTTGGTTTGGGCAAATGGGTATTTGGCTATACTCATTTGCAATATGTGTGTTTATGTTATATGTTTAATAAACGGCTGCTGTGGCCATTTTATCCAACCCAGGTCTCGGTGTTTTTCTTGGGAAGGGATCTGGGGGGAGGAGAGATTGGCCAGAGGCAGCAAAAGGAATAGGCATTGCCTAGGGTCAAGAAGATCGCGACAGAAATCTCGGCGCTCCGCTCCGTGCAGCCGGAGTATGATTCCGAAAAAATCGCCTTTATAAAGGCGGAAAACAGTGTCAGAAAAAGAGCTGAACCTCAAAAATAAACATAATGAAAAAAAAAAGCCACTTTCCTAAACTCTAGAACGGCGCAATATCAAGAATTAGGATATTGGAAATTGCCGGGAAATACAGTAATTGAAATTCTGAAACCTATTCTCATCGGTCGGCATAAACCGGCCAATCAGAATAGGAGCGACAGTGAACCATACTAACCTCTGGGGAAGGATTGACCAATCGGAATCCATGGCGGGACAGTTCAAAATACAGTAAAAATGCTGAAAAGAGCTGATTGGTTAAGCTACCGGGGACTTGGCTAGCTCAGCCAATCACAATAGGAGCGACAGAGACCCATTCTCGTCTATGGAGAAGTTTAGACCAATCAGAATCCACGGCGGGATAATTCAAAATACAGTAAAAAGATAGAAAAGAGCTGATTGGCTGAGCTAGCAGGGGCTTGGCTATCCCAGCCAATCAGAGCGCGAGCTACTTCTCCCATTATAGTCTATGGAGAGATGGGCGCTCTGAAATCTCGGAGCTCAGCGCCGTGCGGCATTTAGTATTAATAAAAAAATTATTATTTTATTAAGTGTAAAACATTATCAGATAAAGAGCTGAACCCGTCTTTACAAATAAATCAGTTAAAACACGAACAACTCGTTTGTTGCCGAGACCGGCGCTACCTAGGGAAGTGCAATAGAGAGAATTGCCGGGAAATACAGTAATTCAAATTGTTTAAGCTATTCTCATTGGTCGGCAGAAGCCAGCCGACCAATGAGACCATGGCCATGGCCGAAATCAAATTATAACACTACAGAAGTTGTCCTGATGTGTATATAAAACGAATGATAATATGGGGGTAACGAAAAAAATATTAAATCAATAAAATCATGTTTATTTCTTTATTTTCGTTGCACCCATACTATTGATCCTTGGCTAACGAAAATAAAGAAATAAACATGATTTTATTGATTTAATTTTTTTTTTTCATTACCCCCATATTATTATTCATTTTATATACACATCTGGACCACTTCTGTAGTCTTATAATTTGATTTCGGCCGTATACAGTTTTATTTCAGATTGCATTTGAAAACCCATAGGAGCGTCGCTCGCTCTCCCATTGGTCCAAATAACGGCGCCTCTTTTAACTTAGCCAATCACAGAGCGCGCTCAGAATTTCTTTTCCCCATAGAACTCTATGAGAAAGTAGCTCGCGCTCTGATTGGCTAAGCTGGACGAGCCCCCCGCCGCTTCAACCAATCAGCTCGTTTCTGCATTTTTACTGTATTTTGAACTGTCCCGCCTTTGAATATGATTGGTCAATTTTTCTCCATAGGATATAATGGGACATTGTCGCTCCTATTCTGATTGGTTAATACTCCTTCATAGGTTAGAATGGGCCATTGTCGCTCCTATTCTGATTGGTCCAAACTTCTCCATAGGATATAATGGGTCTTTGTCGCTCCTATTCTGATTGGTCGGCAGAAGCCAGCCAATGAGAATAGCTTAAACAATTTGAATTACTGTATTTCCCGGCAATTCTCTCTATTGCAATTCCCTATGTAGCACTGGTCTCGGCGACAAACGCGTTGTTCGGGTTTTTAACTGCTTTATTTGTAAAGAAGGGTTCTGCTCTTTATCTGATAATGTTTTACACTTAATAAAAATGATTTTTTTATTAATACTTCATGCCGCACGGCGCTGAGAGCCGAGATTTCAGAGCGCCCATCTCTCCATAGACTATAATGGGAGAAGTAGCTCGCGCTCTGATTGGCTGGGATAGCCAAGCCCCCGCTAGCTCAGCCAATCAGCTCTTTTCTGTCTTTTTACTGTATTTTGAATTATCCCGCCGTGGATTCTGATTGGTCTAAACTTCTCCATAGACTAGAATGGGTCTTTGTCGCTCCTATTCTGATTGGTCAATAATTCTCCATAGGTTTGAATGGGTCTCTGTCGCTCCTATTCTGATTGGCTGAGCTAGCCAAGTCCCCGGTAGCTTAACCAATCAGCTCTTTTCAGCATTTTTACTGTATTTTGAACTATCCCGCCGTGGATTCTGATTGGTCTAAACTTCCCCATAGGTTTTAATGGTTCACTGTCGCTCCTATTCTGATTGGCCGGTTTATGCCGACCAATCAGAATAGCTTTCAGAATTTGAATTACTGTATTTCCCGGCAATTTCCAATATCCCATTTGTTTAATTAGGTTATTTGTTAGTGATTTTGTTTTATGTATTATTATTTTTTTGGTTTCAGCTCTTTTCCTGCGAATGTTGAACGCCTTTATAAAGGCGATTTTTGATTCATACTCCGCACCGACATGTGGAATGATTTCTCGCTGTTCCAGCTTGTCTTGCATCGGAACTGTTTTTCGGCGCAGTCCTGCACGGCGCTTAAGCCCCGCACTGCGCCCATGTCCCCGCACTGTGCCCCACACACACTGGCGAGGCACAGGGAACTTTTCCCCGCATGTATGAATGCGCTACCTCCGGCGGCGAATCATAGGCGCAGCCCCACACTGCGCCTCTTTCCCCGTACTGCGCCTAACACACTGGCCAGATTCTCGGTTCACATATTTTGATCAAAAGATGTTTAAGCTGCCCACGACTTTCAACGTGATCTCAAATAGGGCAGTCCTATGCTATCTTTTACCTCTCAATAGAGCCACATCAGGCCCACTCTCACAGGCAGTCATAAGAAGTGCAGCCTGCAGGTAGGGTGTTTTTTATTTATTTTTTTCTCTCTGGATAAAGGAGGTCTGTTGACCCAGTGAGAGGCCGAGAATCTCAAAGTTTTTTCATGTATGATAGATAGCATAAATGCTTCTTTAGGGATTTCCACGTAATGTATTGCCCTTTTTGCAGTAGTGTGCCGCTGGCAGTGGTGTGCGTGTGTACATATATATATATATGTGTGCCGCAGCCCTGCCAGTGGCACCCAGGTTTGCATATGTTTTTTCAGAAATGTTTTTTGTGCAGAACCATACGTTATATTTGGTGTATATTGATTTTAACCTATATGGGGAGGAAAGGGTGCCTCCATTTTGGGTTTCTGCACCCGCCCACTCTCACAGGCAGTCATAAGAAGTGCAGCCTGCAGGTAGGGTGTTTTTTATTTATTTTTTTCTCTCTGGATAAAGGAGGTCTGTTGACCCAGTGAGAGGCCTGATGTGGCTCTATTGAGAGGTAAAAGATAGCATAGGACTGCCCTATTTGAGATCACGTTGAAAGTCGTGGGCAGCTTAAACATCTTTTGATCAAAATATGTGAACCGAGAATCTCAAAGTTTTTTCATGTATGATAGATAGCATAAATGCTTCTTTAGGGATTTCCACGTAATGTATTGCCCTTTTAACACACTGGCCAGGCGCGGCGGACTTTTCCCCGCATGTATGAGTGCACTACCTCCGGCGCCGAATCATAGGCGCAGCCCCGCACTGCGCCTCGGACCCGCACTGCGCCTAAAACACTGGCGAGGCGCGGCGGACTTTACATGCTATGTATGAGCGCGCCCCGGCCCCGACATAAATCAAGCGCAGATTCCGCCGGAAAACTGGAGGAAAGGTGCGCCCCGACCCGGCGGGATTCATACATGTGGCCCTATATATATAATTAAAGAGGTTTGATTTGATTCCAACATTTGAAAAAAAATTAAGAGCCACCAATAACTAAACAAAAAAGCCTTAGGGTATGTTCATATGGCGTATTTGCGAGGTGTACTTTGGGGTGTAATTGCGATGCCCCACAAATACGGTAAAATCATAGTACTCATTGAGTGCTATGATTTTCCGGCATCTTCACCAAAACATGCTGATAGGTTGATCTGGAATGACGTCTGGGAGCTCCACTGGGGAGAGGGAGCGATGTGAGTAATGGTAATCAATGTACAGCGCTATACAAGTGAATAAAATAAATAAAATTAGCATCCCAGCATGTGATTACTGCAGCCAATCAGTGGCCTCGCAAGGTTCAGCAGCTCTCTTATGATGAACAAGTGGCTCTGACCTCTAGGCCATTGACACTCCCTCGATGAACAAGCTGCACAGGCCTCCAGCTCAACAGTATGCCACTAATGGAAAAGCCAAGGCCCATCTACTCTAAGGCTATGTCTGTTTTTTCAGTGTTTTTCATTTTCAAAAACAGTTAATTACTTCTGTGCTAAAGGGGCCCTTCTGGGGCTTTCATAGTGATGGTCCATCATTATCATCGGCCATAAATATCAGAACCGTGGGGCTCCAACTCCTACAATCAACAGATTGAAGGGGCCGTGGCACTTGGGTAAGTGCCGCATTTCTAAATGGGTTGTTCTGGGGCTTTTATAGTGACGGTCAATCTGAATATCAG
Organism: Phyllomedusa bahiana; assembly: GCA_025379985.1. Lineage (NCBI taxonomy): Eukaryota > Metazoa > Chordata > Amphibia > Anura > Hylidae > Phyllomedusa > Phyllomedusa bahiana. The sequence continues at coordinate 16,667 of JAODAL010028048.1, read as the reverse complement.
ATCTGTAGGACATCACCTCTGATCACTCCACCACCAACTGGTTGAAAGGGCCAGGGCAGGGCTTGGGCAATTGCTGCGGCCTCTTAATTGTTTACGAGGCACAGCGCCATACAGTTTATAGTGCCTGAACATACTGCAGTAAGCTATATATTCGGATTAATCAGTGTGATTTACTAAAAAATTCACAGAAAAATGGGGAATTACTTATTTAAAAACACAGACACAAGGCCATATTCACAGCTCCATGGCTGGACAAAAACTATTCCCTGTAGATGACAATAAAATCCTCAGTGCTAAAAGGGAGAGGTTGCCAGGTGCAGATTACTGATGAGCAATTGTTCGCATACCTATCCATGAGGGAGGCAATTGCTTAGTAAAAAAGCAGTTCACACCAATATGCAGAAAAGCACTGCACCATACAGGGGAGATTGCTGAAGTGTAAAAATACTGATAAACAACCACTCAAACTCCTACTATCCATGAGGGGGTGATTGCTAGTATTACAATTGTGCATGGATAATACTTATATAGCATGCCAGTTATGTGGTTATATACTGGCACATCATGCTGGCTTACAACCCATTGATGACGCCCATGCTATTCGAATGAGCGGGTTGCCCAGCATATTCATATTCAGCAAGTGCCCAACGTAAAAATTCTAACATCCCCTGCTCTCCAGTATTACAGGGCAAAATGAGGTATTAGTTGATATTTTGTCCAGCCATTGAGAATAGTTTTTTGTCACGTCAAGGGAGGTACAGTGAGCCCTGACTGGAACCCAGCCCACTGTCCCTGCCTACTTGACGTGCTGCCCTAGGTGGCAGCCGGCAACTGGGCGACAGTCCCTGCGCTGCTAAAGTGCTGGGGCCGTCAGGAGGAGGAATAGTCAGACAGTCCGGGTCAATACCAAAACGGGAACGCCAAAGCCACAAATCAGAACCAGAGGGATAAACGTAAACAAGCCGGGGTCAAAAGCCAAATGGGAGCGAGGCACAAAATCAGAAGACAAGCCGGGGTCAGGAGAACAAGCCGAGGTCAGGTACACAGGTAAGCAGACAACAAAGAATAGCACAGAAATTGGCAGCCAGGAAAATATCACAGGCGCAGCACTCAGCTAGCAGGGAGTTTAAATGTGATCCCCAGATACCGCCCCTGTAGCTGATTGGCTCCTGATCCTCCCATTGGCTGGTGTGACACACCCCCTGTCCATAGTGGCTGGACATCTGTCACTCACAGAGCTGCCAGCAGACTGTCTATCAGGGTGGGGTCGCAGATCAGCTGCTGCAGACTCTTGCTCCCTGCAAGCCGAGCGCCGCCTTGCCCTGACAGTTTTTGTCTATTGAGCTGTGATTATGGCCTTGTGTCTGTGTTTTTAACCAGTGTAAAAGCAAAACATTATGGGCTTATGTATTAAGACTAGTTTAAGGAAAAGGTAGGGCAGTCTCCAATTATTCCTGGAGGCCAGACAACAATTATGTTGGCTGCTATCTGCATTTATACCCCTTAGATATATTAATTTAATATGTAATACTTAATAGTGAATGCATGACTGACCTTGACTCCCTAAGGCCTGGAGAAACATATGCTAGCGGATGGTGTAACCGAAATCAGCAGGTTTCACAGAGTTGCACCTTCAGTACTGGAAAAGGACAGTTCTTTTCTACTCATTTCTGTGTTCTTTGGAATGACGCCCTCTTTCCATTTTCTTTTCTTGGTATGATCCATGCATAAGATCCCATAGCAATCAATGTCTGTGGACCACTACAGGTGGTCCGTACTTGGCGTAACAGATGTTTGTGGTGTAGTGTGCCACAAAAAAATATGACTACTTAAGGGGTTGTCCAGCGGAAGAAAATGTATTTTAAATTGGGTCAGAATGGTGGGGATAAAAGTTCTCCTTACCTACCTGTGCGCTACCACTGCTGCTCTGAAGCTCCCTGGGATTTGCTCCTCTTTACTCACAATAGAGTGCAATCCCAGAACAAGAACCTGAAGTGAAGAGGAGCAGATGCCAGGGAGCAACGGAGCAGCAACAATACGGACAGGATAGGTATAATTTTTTTTATTTCCACCATCCTGTCCCCATTTCAAATTATTTTCTTTTACTGTACAACCCCTTCATGATACACCCCCTTATACAGGACACACCTCATGTGAATAAAGCATATTTACCATCTAAAAACATTTAAAAAAAAATCAAAATATTTGATGTCACAATTCTTAGAGTAGCTAGCACAATATTTTTAGAGCCATAGCTTTTTTCTGTAGACAGCGCTTCGTGATGGCTTTTTATTTGTGGGATAAATTGACATGTTCTTTGCTATCATCATAGGGTACATAATAGTTTTTACATCAATTTTTATTTCATTTTTTTTGTAAGGCTTCTGTGCCCGCACATTGCGAGCATCTGCACTATGCAGGCACCAGCTCTTAGTACTACATCGCTGGGCCAATGCAACCCAGTAATGCAACTGTGTAGTAAGGGGAGTCTGTGGCAAATGTGACTTTTGCAACCCTTGTACCTAAGCCACTGGCAGCAGCCCCCGGAATGGAATTAAGAGGGGAGGTTTGTGTGTTTTTTTTATATTATCAGGTCTCTATTAGTCTAACTATATGCAATAAAAATAACCCTGACAGCCCCTTTAATAAATATCATTCCTTATGTGTTTGAAAGGGATATGCATTGGCTCATGAGGATATTAAAATGCAATGAGAACAACACGTATACAAATTGTATTCCGGAAATGGAAGATCTGGTACCTCCTAGGCCACAGTCATTCTGGGGTCTGTGATGTTCGAGCACTCAATTCTGCTATCTGGTATTCAGTAAAACCAAACACAGGTCACAGTGTTCCAGAAACACAGAAGAAGGAAAACATTTCCAAAGAAGAAGGATGGGAACATCTTCCCTCTCTCCGGGCCGAGTTCTTAGTTTTTTGGAACTTTAGTATGAATTCAGCCTTAGAGTATGTTCACATGACATTTGTTAAATACATATTTGGGTATGTTATACGTATCAAAAAATGGACCCCAATACAGATTTAACAATGTTCAAGTATGATTACATTGATTTCAGTGTAAAACAAGTATCGGCGGTCAGACAATACATATTTTACATACGTTTTTGCACTGTATTAGACGGATGCTTTCAAAGAATTGACATGTCAATTCTTGATCCATTTAATGCATTAAAAAGGCAATAGAAACTATAAGGATACGTTTCTGCAGTCCAGAATAAGTATCCAAATATGAAAGGCTTTCAGCTTCTGTACATAATCAATACAGTTTGTTTACTGACATCTTCCAAACTCTGTGAAACTAACACACAAAGGCAGGGCTGCATGTAGGCATTTCAGGGCTCCATGGAGCTGAAGCATCTAGGTTCACTGTCCATTACCAGTTCCTATCTTGCAGCGTGCCCACCTTAAAAAAAATATTTGACAGAAGTGCTGCTCTGATGACGCTCTTGCACAAAGGGACACATTTATCAATCCTGCCTAATGTTTAGGACATGTAAACTTAAAAAAATATGCCTTATTTGTCTCACTAGCTTATGCTGGATGATAAATCTGGCGCATGTTTAGACACTTTTGCCTAACCTTATAACACTAATGAGTTGGCTTAAAACACATAGACAGTTTTCATTAATGATGCCCTAACAGTAAGACTATTTGTTGCCTATAGCAGCCATGCAGCCAAAATCAAAAAAAAGGTTACCAAACAATCGCCATCTTTTCAAAGAGCATAAATCATTTATTGTTGCTCCATAGACTTATAATAATAGTCCATTAAGTGGTAGCGTAAGTAAACATATAACACATTGGAATATTAACACTTGTGGTTTTATGCAGTCCTTCTGGATCCTGAATATACTTTTCATTGGCCTTTCTTTATATGCATCAAAGTTGCATCGTTCATGAGAATCACATCACTCGAGATGTGTGGAACACTTAACCTGCTCTCTCTCAGGATTGTGAGTAACGCACGACATTTCGGGGGACACGCCCCGGTTGTCAAGTACACCTGTGTTCTCAACATGGGATCCATTTAAACCTCATATGACCAAAAAACAAACACATAATACCAGTTAAAAACAATGTAAGTACATCAATATCAAAAATATTGCCCCCTAATCTCGTAGTCATAGATTTTAACAACTATATATTAGTTTTACCATTTATCGTTATAACCAAGATTGTACGCATGCGCATACACATCAAACAATGGTTATAACTTAGCGCTGCATGATTTAAAAGGATATGGGGTTCTTAACTTGGTCACTCATTTGCGACTGAGAGCTTTAAATTAAAAGGTGTATAAAAGCTGTTTATTTGAAGCCTATAGCAACCAGTTAGCTTTTACTTCTTATACTGCTCTGAGAACAACAGCCTTAGGGTAGGTTCACACTATGTTAATCGCTACGTTGCAGGTATCTATCGGGGTACAGTGTAAAAACTACCTCGGAGGGTACAGCCAAGCAGCTAGGGCAGCCCCAGAGAGAAGAATAGAGCAGGTGTAGCCCGGCTCTATTTCCCGGCGGCATAGGCATTTCCAGTGGGACTCAACAGCATAGAAGACTATGTTATTGAGTCCTGTAAAATAAGCGGGTGCACCGGGAAATAGAGGAAATGTAGCGTACTCTATTATTCCCTATGGGGCCACCACCGTATACACCAAGGTACCTTTTTTACAGTACCCTGGACAGATACCTGCAGTGTAGTAACTAACCTAGTGTGAACCCACCCTAACTGTTTTCATAAATGAGGCCCATTATAAATGTGGTATAAAACATGTATGTCAGTATTTTGGCACAACTTGGGAAGAATTTTAATTGTACATAATGGCCATAGTAAATTTGCCCCCCAAAGTCTACAAGAATGTTACAGAACTTTTCATTATTCCATAGCTAGGTTTTATTGGCATAAGACTGAGCAACCTCTTTACATGTAGACCACGCTTTTGTGTCCCACATGAAAAGCGTATACCGCTGTGATATAGAGTAAACATAGTCCAAATAAGACTATGTTTGTTCTACTAATGTTTATGGGCAGTCTGTGGCTACGTTGCAGTATCCATTGTGGCACCTATTTTCACAATACCCTGAGGAATGATTCGGACATAGACAATAATGTGGTGTGAACCCAGCATTAGAAAAGAAAAGGATGCTATAGAATTATTTCATGGGAAAGTATGCAAACTAACTCCTGATTCCATTGGCCAATACACATTTGGATCTAAAATAAATATTTAACCCTTTACCAACATATGATGTACGAGTACGTCATAGTGCTGGTAAGGAGGTATGGAGCCCATAGGCGAGGGTGCCAGCTGGTAATTACAGCTGACAATTGCCATAAACAACAGGGATCAGAGCGGCTCCAGTCCCTGTCTTGATTGTGGCCGCGGCGTCTAAATGAATGAGGAACGGTTCTATGCACTGTTCCTCCCATTGATCTCCCCCCTCGCAATGATATCACTGGGTGCTAAGTAGTTGTCATGGCAGCTGGAAGCCTAACGAAGGCTTTCATAGCCACCATGTGAGGGCTCCTATTACTTTCTGCCTGGGCAGCCAATTTTATTTTCTGGAGCATAAAGTGATAAAAAAAAATGCATTAAATGTATTAAGGTGTCCTAGAGCAATGGTCTTCTTCTCTCAGGGATTGCTTTTTGACAGCTTCAAATTCTTCCAAACCCATAGCACTGAGATGTCTTCAGATGATGATAGTTTTGGTGACCTACCAAGATTTAAATATTTTCTTTTCAAACTTCATATAACAATCTTTCATTGAAGTGGCAAGCGGAGTTGTCATAGTCTTCTAGTCATTTATTGTAGGAAGTTGCATAGTGTGCATCCTATTATTTCGTTACAATATTTCTGTATTTGTAATAATAACACTTCAAGTGGATTTGTTGTCTTCTTATACAAGTATACATTATAAAATCATAATAAATGAGAAACATTTCTAGTAATTGGTGAAATAATATTTCCTTACAGGGAACCTGTTAACTCCTTAACGACCACCTACTGTCTTTTGACGGCGGGAATTTCAGGTCGTTCGTCTGCAGCGACGTCTTTAGACATCGGAGTTTGCGACGCCCGGGCGCCGCACCTGCTCTGGGATCGGGGCTGTACTACACAGCCCTGATCCCAGAGCATCCCCTGCGAGCATCGGGCAGCGGAGGAAACCTCCGCAACCTGGTGCTTTAACCCTCTGATTGTGGCGGTGCGTTACTGCAGCGCAATCAAAGGGTTCCCCTGCTCTGTCGGGTGATCGGAACACCCGGTCACCTGACAGAGCTCGGGGAACGGCTGCACAGTCAGCCCTGGGGACCTAGAGTGGCCCCAGAGCTGTCTGTGTATCAAGCCAGGGACCTGGACACACTGTGTGCTGTCCAGATCACTGCCTGTGTCAAAGTGACACAGATTAGAATGTACTAGCATATATGAATATGCTAATACATTACTAAGTGTTTTAAAAAAAAAAATTTAAATTGTAAAACAGTTCTTCCTTCATGGGATTTTAAAAAAAAAAAAAAAAGTAAAAAAAAAAAACATAAAAAGTGTAAAAAAAGAGAATAAAAAATAAATAATAAAATAAAAATAAATATTTAATAAAAAATAATTGTGCATATATTATACACACACAAAACCTACACATATTAGGTATCCACACAACCGTAATAACCTGTAGAATTCATCTAACAAGTTATTAAGTGTGAAATGTGAATGGTGTAAAAAATTTTAAAAATTCAGAAATTTTTTATAAGTGAATTTAAACTATTCCCCCATAAATTAAAACTTGTCTCGAATAAAACGAGGCCTCATGTCATTGAAAAAATAAAAAAGTTACAACGCAAGGAGGCAAAAACAAAAACAATGTTCTGGGCATTAACTACTTTTCAGGTGTTCGGCTTATGGGGTTAAGTCCATTATGCTGCTCTCACTGAGGGCAGCATAAGGTAGTGACAGACCCACGGTTTATAGCGGTGTGGTATTTATGCCGTAATGTAAATTAGTTTAGTAGAGCATCCATCATAATTCTTCTAGTGTATACTGCCACTCAGTCTATTAGTGAGCTAATGCCTCCCCTGCCCACTATTAGGATAAGTTCACACGGCTTATTTTGGGATGCATTTCGCCACGTATTGAGAGCGTACTGCACTCTAATACGAGCGAAATCCGCCCCAATCATTACGGTAATCTACAGTTCTCATAGAGAACTATGGATTACGCCTCCTCTCCCCGGATGTACAACACACTCGTATAGTATGTACGGGGAGATAATTGACATGTAATTTATTTGCGCCGCGAGTACTGCATGTCTATGGGGCCGGCTTTATTGCGGGGCGTACTGTAGGCTCCCAATTAAGCCATGTGAATATACCCTTACTGTGAATATAGAGAAAACGTTCAATTAGCAGCGGCTCATTAACCACTTCCTGACAAACTGTTTACCTTTATTCCTAACCAGGAATATTTTTGCTGATAATAGGTGAATGGAGCGTTCAAAATAAGTAGTGGCAGCCCTGACAACTGGTCCTAGATCACACTGCTGTAAACATCAGGTCTACAGTTACCTTATGCTATACTCAGTGGTGTTACTGTCATGCATTTTGATCTATATCCTTTCGATATGCTATCAAAGTGTGAAAGGTGCGGATCTCACCTCTAGGGCCCACACCATCTTAGGTACAGGCCCCGACAAGGCCATGTTCACACATGCTTATTTGGGCGCGGATTAGAGCCATACTGCCCTCGTATTTGCGCTGCAATTACGGTTTCCAATCCGACCTCTCATTACGTTAAACCACAGTTCTCGGTTAGATAACTGTGGATTCCGACGCTCCTCCCCGGCTCGCAAATCCGCCGCGGGGGAGAAAGTGACATGCACATTATTTCGGCGCTTACGAGCTCCGTAAATACACACATTGTCTATGGGGCCGGAGGGCAGCTCCCCTGCCGCGCCCCCGCCCCTTATTCAAGCCGTATTGCGGGTGGGATCCGTCCCGCAATTACGGCTTGAATAAGCCGTGTGAACCGGGCCAAATGGTCAGCTCTCTTCTGACAGAAGCGGGACCCTCGCCTATTACACTTTCATGGCATATACTACCAACATGCCATCAAAGTGCAACATGGGAACACTCCTTTAAGCTACTGTATGATAATGCTAACTATTTTTTATTGTTTAGTTATCTGAAGGAACTAAGCTGTAGACCACACTGGAACAGTAGAGTGCCTGCATTGTATAAAGATATTAAACAGCCTCCAAATAAAAGTGAAGTATCACAGAGAAAATCGTATAGTGCTCAACCAAGAAGACACCATCTCAGTTCTGAATATGGCAGAACCTACCAAACCGCATTGCATTCCCTCTTTGAAAGTAGATCAGATGACTTTCTAATAAGGTGCTGTAGCAGCCGAGAACTCGTGACTCATTCAATCAAGAACCATAACCCGAGGAGTAATCAAGAAAAAGAATTATTCAGCGAGCAAATCAACAATTCAGAAGCAGTCTCTTTGCTTTCACGATCAAAATCTCCTGGAAAAAGGCCAGCATCAGTAACAAGCTTCTTGACACACAGCCTATGTTCTCGTCCGGAGAGTGCTTGTCAGACCTCTATGTCAGGTCCCCATAGTGATCTTCTGTCTTTAGTTTCTCTTAGTAGGTCACCATCCAAACCTGAACAATGTAAATTAGTTCATAAATCTGCCTGGTATCATGTTCCTGGACGTTATCCAACACTGCAAACTCCTTTTCCACCCAAGAGACATCAAATCCGCAAAGACATCTGACTGTGTTATGGAGTTTTTCCAATGTCACAGAATTTTCATTTACATGTTCAGCAGCCTATTATAGATATCTGATCTCTCTAAAAGTCCCTTGGTTAATTAAAATATTATTTGGCTTCTTTTAAAACTGAGCTTACTATATACTATATTGTTTTCTACTAATTTAATACTTCTGTGCTACCTATATCATTAGATTGTACTTTAATAAGGGTTATGTTCACCTGTAAAAGAATTTGGTTTAATTGCTACAATGTATCTACAATAATAGAATAAGCAACTGCGCAAATTTTAATAAAAATATTTAACTATTTTGTGTGTGCCCCTCCTATGCTAATCTATGTGTCTCCATGGTCTGATTCTGTAGTCATACTCTTTTTCATCTGTTATCTACTTCAACTAACCCGTTACATTTAAATAAAAAAATAAAAAATAATCTGTAATAATAATCCTTATGTATATAGTACTAACATATTCCATAGCACCTTTGTTGATTTAAGTCTATAATAAAAGACAAAAGCATACATTACAGAGTAACACATTATTCAAACAATTCAAACAAGAGGTAAGGTGGCCCTGCTCGCAATAATTTACATATATGAGGAAGGGGTGAAACAGTACTTTGTAATGGTTCACTCATCTTTTTTAAAGAAAATAAAGTATCAAGCATAAAGGTAAATTCACACAACAGATTTTAACGTGGAATTTTACTTGGATTCTGCATCAGATTTCACATTCAGTGGGAAGTCGCAGTCGTAGTTCACACTGTGAACTTCAAAGTTAGGATTTACAACAACACAGATTTTCCATTCTTTGAAAGCAGATTCTGCTCAGATTTACATCTTGGGCAGGAGTGAAGCAGATTAGCCCCATTGATATGGGGGTAACCCGTGTCCAGATCAGAGAAGAAAACCACGTCTGCAGAGATAAAATCCTTGGCAGAAATTCAAGGTATGACTCAGATTTTCTCTACCAGGGAATAACACATTGGATTTTCAACAGGAAAAATGTCTGTCATTGTCTTGTATATACATAGCTTAGAATGATGCAGTTCTTAAAAGTCATAGACAATGGTTGAATGTCAGAGCATGGTAGTGGTTACGTAACAGATCAAAGGTCTAGCCAAGGGTCTCAAAAATACTGGCAAATTACTATATGGGATACCCTTGGGAACAACACATAATAGTAAGGGGTATGTCCCTTAAAATATGTCACTGATTCCTGCCACTGGAAAGGGAGCAGATTGGTAACACTCACTAGCCCTTTAAATCAAAGAGGATTAAGGTGCGTCTGTGCTAGAGGGCATGTACCAGACCAATGACAGAGCTGCTGTGTAGAAGCCAGAGAAAGCTGCATGAAGCAGGTAAACATCCGCAGACGTGACCCGAATTCTGTCTTGTGACAATATCTAGAACATTAAAAAGGCTTGTCTCACATCTGTTTCATAGAGCAGCTTTCATTCATGCATCCCTGTCTCTTCCGGAGGGCGTGGGGGGGGGGGGGGGGGGGGGGGGGGGGGGGGGGGGGGGTGGGGGGGGGGGGGGGGGGGCGGGGGGGGGGGGGGGGGGGGGGGGGGGGGGGGGGGGGGGGGGGGGGGGGGGGGTCCTGTCAGGCTGTTTAATTAGTATATTAGCTCCATATTTAAAGGTCTGCTAATTACTCTAGATCAGTGTTCCTCAACTCCAGTCCTCAAGACCCACGAACAGGTCATGTTTTCCAAATCTCCCACAGAATGCACTGACAATAATTATATCACCTGTGCAGAATGCACTGACAATAAGGCCGGGTTTCACACGGCTTTACGAGATCTACCACGGTTTTGTGAGCCGTATGAGCCGCACATAATCCTGCCGAAATAAGGGGCGGGATGGGGGCGGGGCCATAGCGCGGCGGGGCGACGACACGGTCCCCATAGACAATGCATTGTTTACGGCGCGTCGCGCCGAAAATAATTGCATGTCCACTTTCTCCACTCGCGGCGGATTCGCCGAGTGGGGAGAGATCGACGGATCTCCACTGTTCCAATGAGAGGCAGTGGATTACCGTAATTTGCTACGCCGCGGATTGGCGCCGTACTGAGAGCTCAAATCCCGCTCAGTAAGGCGCCAATACGTCGGCAAGAATAAGCCGTCGTGAACGAGCCTAATGATATCACCTGTGTCAGATCCTCCAACAGAATGCATGACAATAATTACATCACCTGTGCAATACTGAGGAAATCCTGAAAACTTGGCCTATTGGTGGGTCTTGAGGACTGGAGCTTATAAACACTGCTCTAGATAAACATCTCCTGCTCTCATATGCAGGGAAGCTCCAGAGAAAAGTAAACAGTAGTAATTAGTCTCCTTTGTTTCTAAGATCAGATAACATTCAAGCTCTCAATCTGCTGGCAGTTCTGTGTGCTGACCTGTGTGAATGGCACCATCCCTGCTATCATACATAAGAGAGAACATCATGGAAGCAGGTCCTGACCTAGAGAAACTAATAGCACTCAGATCTGAGGAAAAATCACTTTTAATCTCCTCAACAGAAGAAATCCAACAAAGCAATAAATTTGGCAAACGTCTTCATCTACTGTTTCCCTACATGTGAAAGCTAATGGGCCCCTTTATGATTATCAAGTTCACTGCCTTACTTTTACCTTTAATACAAATATGATTAACCTCTTATGGCCTCCGTTCACACGGCTTATTTCATAACGTATATACAACCGGCTTTCCGATGTAAAATACGTTCTGAAATCAGATGAAAATCAAGTTGCAAATAAGGTGCCACATAAGATGTGGGCACGTATTTGTAACTGATTTCCCGACGGATTCCACCATCTACAATCATTGTAGGTGTGAATCCGACCGAAAAAATTGACATGTCATTGTTTTTCCCGTCCGGATTGCGTCGTCAATCCTGCGGCGGCAAACGGAACGAGTTTGCCGTCCGTGGTGAACTCGCGCCCGGTATTTTCTATGAAATCAATAGAAAATAGGTCTGTGACTTATTTTGGAACGGTATTAGCCACGGATTGACGACGTCAATCCGTCGGCAAATCCGTCCGAAATAAGCCGTGTGAACGAGGCCTTTAGCTGAAGTCCTGAAAAGGCCTTAAATGACCAGCACTTTTTTTTAACCCCTTAACGACCCTGGACGTATGAGTACGTCCCAGGGCCGCTAAGGGGCTTCGCAGGGGATCGCTCCGCGACCCCGGCCCCCCAGCCGCCGGGTGTTGGACCGCTATCGCCGCTAACACCCTATTTATTGGGCAGTAACAGCGGCGGTGTGGCACCGCCCTCTGGCGCTGTTTAACCCGTCAAGACACCGCGGCAAAGAAGGCCGCTGCGCCGATCCGATGGCCCGACACGGATGGTGGCGGAGCCTGTGAGGCTCCTTGTCACCTTACATTTCCCGTTTGGCCCCACTTCCGGCCGTAGACAGAAAGTGGGGAAACCGCCATCTTTGTACATGACCCATAATGCATTACCTATGTTCAATGCATTAGGCCTGGTATTACAATCGTCACCCCCAAGTGGTCAAGCACCATAGGGGGACTAAATGTACTACAGTAAAAAAAAAAAAAATAAATAAAGTTTTAAAGTTCAAAAAAAGTATTAAAAGTTTCAAATCCCCCCCCTTTCCCCATTTTACAAATAAATCATTAAAATAATAAAAAAGTTACACATAATTGTATCGACGCGTCCGAAAAGTCCGATCTATTAAAATATTATAATACATCAATTATCCCGTACACTGACACCGTAGAAGAAAAAAATCCAAACCATGAGGCCAAAATTGCGTTTTTTTGGTCATTTTTACGTCACTCAAAAATGGAATAAAAATGATCAAAAAAGTCGCATGCATTCCAAACTGCTAGCGATAAAAAGTACACTTCAGCCCGCAAAAAAATGCCCCCTCACTGACGTCCGTCAAGTTGTTAGATACAAAAAATGGAAATTGGTCGCACAAAATGGCGCCGTGGCGCAAATTTCAAAAATAGAAAATGTTTTGGAATTTTTTTACAAGTACCAAAACTAACGGAAACCCTACATGTTTGGTATTGCGATGCGTAACAACATGTAGAATACAGATAACACATAATAATTACCAAAGTAGAACGCCTAAAAGCAAACACCCTGAAACATGCGAAAATAGTTTTTTTTTTTTCACAATTTTGTCCCCACTTGGATTTTTGCGGTTCCCCAGTATAATCTATAGTAATAGTGAATAACACCATTAGAAAGTACATATTGTCCCCGCAAAATAAAAAGCCCTCATGTGTCTATGTAGGTGGAAAAAATAAAAAAGTTATGGCTTTCAGAAGGGCGAGTAGGGAAAGACGAACGTGTCACCCAAAAAAAACGCCGGGTCCTTAAGGGGTTAAGTTTTTGCCTCTTTGCGTTTCAAAAGGCGTAACTTTTTTATTTTTTCAAAGACGCAGTTGTATGAGGCGTTGTTTTATGTGGGAGGAGTTGTACTTTTTGGGGGCATAGTTTGAGTTTACATATAAATTACTACAGAATTTGTTTTTTTACTTTTTTTTTGTTTACTTAATAATAAATTTTAATATTGTTCACATTTCACACTAAATAACCTGTTAGATATCCACACGACTTTAATAACCTGTAGAAGTAATCTAATACGTATATTTATTTAATTTTTTGTGTAATGTAGGCACACATTTTTTATTACATTTTTTATTTTATTAAATTCTTTCTACACTTTTTTTTTACTTTTTTTATAATCTCATGAAGGCATAACTATCGTACAACTTTTTTTTACACTTCGTAATATATTAGCATATTCCCCAGGGCTGACTGTACAGACGTTCATCCGTGTTCTGTTGGGTCACCGGAAGTCCCGATCACCTGATGGAGCAGGGGAATGCCCTTAGATTATGCCATGGTCAAGGACCGTGGCAATCAAAGGGTTGAGCACTAGGGATCGGAGGTTTCCTCTGCTTTCTGGCACTTACAGAGACTGCTCTAGGAAGAGAAGAGTTAAGTACAGCTCTGTTCCTAGCACAGTTACAGTGCTGGGAGCCGAAGAACTCCTCTTTCTAAAGACGTCACTGTAGAAAGAGGACCTGCACCGCCCACTGACTATAGACAGTAACAAGGTAAAGGGGTTTAAACAGGTTCTATAGTTTACTTTTTCATATACTCTGTTATAAAAAAAAAAGTTGATAGAGAGGAGTCTCTGTTCAGAATCCTCATCTTTTGGGCAGAGTGGTGAGTGATTACAAAGAGTGTTCTTTGCTTTGGAAGACCTGTCCTGCATTACATAAAGTATGTATGTGTGTTTCGTGCTCTACCTTTAGCTCATGACTAAGAGTCCTTTCTTTTATGAGGCTCGAAACGCGTAGAGGGGTGTGCAACATGTGTTGTCTCCAGAAGCTTGTTTGCTTCTAATGTTTCTACAAACCTTTTTTATTGGGATTCAAAATAAATCTGGATATAAATTTTACCTCACCAGTGCTGGCTTACTTTTGGAAGATTATTCCCACATCCAAAATGATTGTTCTTTATATTTTTTTTTTTTTGTTCCTGTGCACCGAGTCTGAAACAATGCTGAGTTAGAGGCTATGTTCACGACGGCTTTAATTGCGGGAAACGTAATTTTGCGCCCTCAATTTACGCCGTTGGGGGACGGGGGCGGGGCGGGAGCGGGGAGTAAGCAGGGGGCCGGCACTTCGCCGGCCCATAGACCTATCACTGCTACGCGCGTAGACGCCCTAGAAAGTGACAGTTGAATTATCTCCCCGCCCGCGGATCGCCGGGCGGGGAGAGGAAACGTATCCATAGTTCTCTAAGAGCAACTGTGAAATACCGTAATGAATTGGCCGTTTTCGTCCCCTAATTGGCCGCACTTCGCTCGTTATTACGGACCGAAATACGGCCCATGTTAAGCCGTGTGAACATGCCCTTACAGTATTGGTGAGCAATCTTTTGTTTATTGTTTACCTGCATTACAGAACACAGCCCCACTGATTTAAATAGGTGCTCCTTGATGTTTAATTTTCCAAGCATTGGCGCAGCAGGGAATAGCTAAAACACTTTAAGTCCATATTTCCCTACAAGTTACATGAGATCGCAGCAAGGAGGACCACTTGATCAAATTGTATGTCAAAGTGACACTTTAGGATGTGAGAACTGTCCAAACTGAAGAACCCATTTCTCTAATCAATACTGTACATTGGTCACGTATCCATGGTGTCATGACACAATTGGCCATTTTATAATACTCTATACATTCCAGATGGAGTAGGAAAAGACAAAAATCCAGCTTTCTGTAAAAAAACTTGAAACTTTTTATTCCACATAGCAGAACAACTTCACAGGCATTAAAAACAGGATACACAGAGACAACACATTAGCTTATGCATTTCAGGCTCTCAAATGGCCCCTACTCATAGAATACCAGAAGGTACAAAGTATGATTAAATATACCTTAATCATTAACCATGAAAAAATGCACACAAAATCACATGAGATCATGTCCTAAATTGCTAACCCCTTAGGGTGGCGAATCGCAAACATAGAAAGAAAAGAAAAAAGAATATAAAAGAATCCAGCTCTATTTATTAAATTTCCTTGGTAATCGACAACCTCTATGGGAGGAGAATCATGTTCTAATCCCGACCTTGAAGCCAGAAGTGTTTCCTGCGTGAACCCGAGAATAATTAAGGGACTCAGCTGAAACATTTCTCAATTTCAGAATGTCAGAATGTCTATAAATGTTTTTTCTATACGTGCCGTCACGGATTGTGAAGTAACAACCGATATATAGTAACTAGCACATTGATGACATAGACAACATGCCTAGTATTACAATTGCTTCGTTTTATGTACACTTGATTATTAAAGGACACCAACTTGGAAGGAACTGTAACATAGTCACAGAGAGACAAAGGTGACCAAATTTGAAAGTTTCCTGCATATTTAAGCCAATGGGAGATTTTACGATTATTATGAATGAACAAACTAGGAGACAGCGCTTGGTCGTGCTAAATACCGACATCCAAATTGTAGGGCATGATGTAAAGACAAAGATATTTTACAATGGTGGCCAGACTGACCACAGATGTCGCAGGATTCTGCCACTAGTGTGCTTACAGCAGGAGATCTGCTGCAGACGTGCCACCGACATCCGGATTCGGTGGGGGAAGGCAACCATTTGGCGACAAGTAACCTAATTTACTGACAGAGCGTGACTTAGTATTGCTGCTATGCGGCTTTTGATGGTTTTGCTTTTCCCCGGACGGGACACAGTGTTGTGGTGTGAGCCGTCCCCACATTCCAGGCCCAGTTTCGGTTCCAGTTCCAGGAGTACCAGGCCTATAAAAAGCCTGTCTCTCAAGGGATCAGGGGGCAAGGAGTCCTGCTAGCTGGCAGTGCAGCAGAGGAGCTGAGGAGAAGGCTCTTGCCCAGAGGCTTAGTAAACAGCTGGAACCCAGTAAGGGAACTGGGCTTGAAGTATTTGAGTTACTGTTGTGATGCTGGACAGTAGGTCCAGGTCATAATAAGAGAGGGGTTGATCTCCTCAAACATGTTTAGTCAAGTGGCCAGAAAGGCCTGAGGTTTTCTGTTTATGATTTATGTTTTGTATTCTATATCTGAAAAAAGCTGTTTTAGGCCAGTTCAAACTGAAGCCTGTTCGGAGTGCCATCCGTTTTTACCAAAGACCGATCCGTGAGCCGAAATAACCCCAGGACAGCCCAGTAGTGTCGTCCATACGAGAGCGAGCCGTCAAATATCGTGTGAGGTATGCGAATGGCAATATTGGCACAAGAACTGGCACAGTTAGAAAGTACAAAGGACTGCTACAAGCGGAATGTTAAAAGTGACTGGAGGCCAGATGTTGTGCGGTGAAAAAAGAGTCTGAAGAGACT
>JAODAL010028047.1:0-53958 GCA_025379985.1 Phyllomedusa bahiana | reverse complement strand
GATTGGGTGAGGGAAACAGAGAAATCTCATAGTAATGTCCCGGCCCCCCGGCTTCATGTTGTTTATAAGGCGGGAGGTCAGGGTCATTGGTATAGCATACCATGGCCCCGGTTCCAATTCATAGAAAAATTGAATATATCGGGAACCTTTTCAAGATTGGAAATCATTTACCTCGGGAAATTACAGAGATCCAAAAAAGATGCATATAAAAAAGAAAATTTCTTTTCTATTGTATTTCTGGGTTTCTGCAGGAGCCGGACTTTACCGGGTGTAAGTCACTGATTCCCTGGTGGAGACTCATTAGGATTCTGAAAAAACAATAAAAAATTATAAGATTCACTGATCACCATAGCTTGGGGACTCCCGGGGCCCCATGTAATTTAGATCCCCTTGTGTGCCTTCACCCTAAATCAAGACCCTTGGGGGCCCCCTGACCCTTTACGGTTTATTTTTTGTTTTTCCCTTTGAAGCACTTTTGGTAGGTATGACCTCTACATACTGGGAAACCTCACAAAAATGCTTTTTTAGATGTTTTGCCCCAGTCGTGTAGACATCACAATCTGCCCCTTTTTTGGTTTCCTCAGATCTTTTTTGCCCTTTTTCCCCTGCTTTCAACCTAAACTTCAAGAGTGTTGTCATAAAATCCCCGGACGGGGTCCCCAATAACTAGCTATTCCCTTCATCGGTCGTGCCTTCACTATTAGATGAGGGTGTTTTTTAAAGGGGAGCCCCCTTTATTATTTTATATTTTATTGGAATTTTGTTTCTCTTTACTCTCATTTGATCAGTTATAGTTTGGAGAATCATTTCTCTTTCCATTTCCTTTTTTCCCTTTGTATTTTAGATCTGCAAATTTTGCATTATTTTGTATATATTTCTTGAAAGAGACAGATTCCTGGTGAATCTTTTTCTGAACTGAGGAAGGGGTTTCCTCACACTGATTAGCTACTATTGATAACAGGTACACCTCTCAGACCAAAGCCTGGAAGAAAAACATCACTGGTCAGTACATTAAAAAATGTATGGCAGTTTGCTTTAACCTTTTTCTTTTGTTTTACTTTTTTTTTGGGAGAGGGGAGACAGAATGTCTTTTTTGTGTTGATTAAAATCAGTCCTGTATGTACATTACTGTACATCTCTATGGCCTCCAAATTTAAAGTCATTGGGGCTTTAATGTACTGCACCTCACTTAGGCTCAGACGGTCACAGAAAAAAAAGAGGAAAACCCCTTTTTTTGCCCCTGAGGTTCAGCCTGGATTTCTTTATAAACATTTAGTCCCCCCTTTTTTTTGCTTGACTAAAAAACTAAAAAATTCTCTCTGTAGGTAGCGCATGTGAAGACGTCATCCTGGTGCGGGTTCTCACCATAAATAAATATGAGGACAGGATTAACCTGGACTAAGCTTACTCTACCCACGACCCCCAGAGCAGCCACATGGGCATCCTCTAATGTAAGTAAATCCCTGGAGAAGACCAATATAACGGCCGTCACAGAGTTCATCCTTTGGATTTAGGTCACCATAATTTAGAATTTATTTCTTTCTCCTCTTTGGGGTTTTTCTGTTTAAATGTTTATAAATCTCCTTATCACACACTGTTCCCCCAGCAAAAAACCCCCAAAACCCCCAAGTATTTCTTCCTCAACAATTTTCTATCAGTGAACAGTTACACAAATTTTGTACCCCCCTATTTTCTTATTTTTTTTAAAAGAGGCCCCATTACATTTGTTGGTTGTAAACTCAACTTTATTTTTTTTGGTGTCTCGGTTGGATTTGGTGTTTCATCCCCACGGGATGTTATACGATATGGGGCCCTTTGAAATCCTACATTACTCCTCTATCATGAAAATTACATTTGTGGATATTGGCCGTCACCTCTTTTTGGTTTCTTTTTGCACTGAGTTATTTCTCATTTAACAATATCAATGTTCCTTTTTGGGACAAAATCTTGACCATTTCTTCTGTGATTTTGTTCTATGCAGAACTTTCCTGTTCGAACTCACAAACTTCAAGGGGAAATTTTTTATTGGCATTCCATTTACTTTTTCCCCATAATTACAAAATTTTATCTTATCCAAATCTATCACCCTCTTGGGCCAAACCAGCCTGGGAGCGAAAAACCTTTTCCCCTGTAGCTCCCACCTCAGGGTCTCCCTTTTTTTTGGGCTTTTTTTGGGTCTTTAGTACTATGAGGACGTCAAAAACCATCGTAAATCCTATCTCGCTGTACAGATTTACCCCCCTCATCAACCCCATTATATCAGTCTAAAAATCAGGATATTTAAAAAGGCTTTAAATACCTCGTTTTAAACATTCAGGGGCTAGATCCTATAGAAAGTGATGACTTGGGTTGTTTTTTCCCCCATACAAAACCATGTTGTTTAAATTTTTTGGGCTTTAGCGCACTTTGAAATTATTTTAATATCAAAGCTTCCCTTGTACACTGGGTCCCAGAACTGTACAAAATATTCCATACATTGTCTGAGCATTGTTATGCATAGAGACTAGTGATGAGCAAACCCTAAATAGTTTGAGTCGAAAATTCGAAATCAGGTGTTCATTTTAAATTTTAGTTGAACTCAATCGAACCCCATTAAAGCAATAGGGAAGATGTTTGAGTTAAGTTTTTTACCTAAAGGTGAGGAAGCTGGAATTTAAACATAACAGAAATGGATACGTGGATAACTTTTGAAGAAAATTTGGCCCTCAAATGAAAAAAAAATTGAAGGCTAAAATACTTATTTCTTTTAATGGCAACTGAAAAAAATAGGACAGCCTGAAAACAGGGACTGTAAAATGGTTTTCAGCGGTAACAGCTTATGGGGGGCCCGCTCCCGAAGGGGCCAAAAAAACCCCTTTGACCCCCAAAAGACACCAATATTGGAAAAGGCCCTGGGAACTGGCAGGATCCCCCTTTTACTTTTTGCACCAGGGCCAAAAACTTTCTTACCTCTGCAGGCTGAAGATTAAACGGAGTACCCTTGGGAAATGAGAAGGCCAAGGGCAACTGGAGGGACTGGGTTTAAAATGATTAGTGGAGTTTTCCCTGTTTACACGAGAAAAGCCCAAAGGGGAACAGCGAAGTTCCGGTTCGACTAGTTAGAGGCCGTACCTTGTGGAACCCAAGGAACTGGGGGAAAGAGGAACAGGGGTGCCAATTCAACTGATTAGAGCTGTAAGCAGCCAGTCCCGCAGCCACTTCTGTTACCAGCTGTGGAAGCAGAAGAAACACTTTCACCCCAATCATCCCAAAGAAAAAAGCCTGAATGTCGGCATGGCTGTTGGCCTTTCCGCCTGGTGGACACAGATGGGTTCCGCTACGTCAGGCCCCGGCATGCCCCAATATCAATGCCGAAAGGGGATTTTTTCATCCGAAAGTCTGTCCCCCGCCCTGGCTCTCCCCGTTGCAGAAAAGATCTACAGCGCGTGGACTGCATCTGTGTCCCCAAAGGTCCATCTCATTACAGACACATGGACCTAGTAAGCTGGTCTAGGGTCGTTACATCTCACTGACTGCTCAGATGAGTGTGTTGGTGTGGATGACAAGTGCTCAGGTGATGGGTCTCGGCCGACACTCTTCCACATGCTGGGATGGTTGCAGATACTAACATTGATCAGGAGCATTATGTCGCAAGAGGAACAGAGCCTTTTTCAAATTATTTGTTTGGCGACTGACAACACACAGGTCAAAGAGTTGTAGACAAGCTCTGTTGCGCACTCAGACAACCCAGGCTGGGAGCTAAGACTGGCCCACCAGGCAAGGTGGAGGCTTGATTTGCGAAAACAGGAGCAATCTTCTTGCTGCCCTTAAGATCAGTAGACTTACCCACATCCCTTGCCTGGCAGATGTCATAAACCTGGTTGTACAGAAATTTATCAAGTGCTACCCGGGTCTAGACTGTCTGCTGAGGAAGGCTCGAGTGTCTGCGTACTCACACTTCCGGGCATTTGAAACTGATTCGGCCGGACTGGCAGCATAGCAGCATGATCTGGAGCATCCATTCATGAACCGTTGATCATGGTGATGTGGGCAAACACATGGAATTCCACCTTCCAAATGGATCAGCAGTATTTAAGTATCGCATGGCTGACTAGCAGTGGTGAGGACATCGGAGTGGCGTCGAAAGTGGTTGATAATTAGTGAGTGTGAGACAGGTGAAAATCCTCTGCCCCATCCTTCTGCAGTTTTGTAAGAAGGCTCCAAAATGGTTCAATCGGGATGATGACCTTGTCAGCATGACATTCCCGGTCATATTTTATGGAACAAGCATTAGGCACTCTGCGGAGCCAGGTCCGCCAGTGACTGGAGGCAGGAGGAGGAAGCAGAAGATGCGGACACACAGAGCCTTTACATCGCCGGAAAGTTGTAGAAGGGCCCGACTGTTTCCCCAATGGTATGGTCTTCTTTAAGCGGTGGTTCTAGGTCGATGGTGGGTCACGGACGGCAGTTCCGCTCACAAGTAGAGTGCATGAGGCTGAGCAAGGCTCTTGTGTGGGTCAAAGATAAGAACGTGGCGGTGGGATAGGAGGCAGGGGTGGACAACCCGGGTACTACTGATTACCCTTCAGTGGCAGAGTCCTCAGGTTGGCACAGATGACTGGAGGTGGAGGATGGGAGGAAGATCCCATTATTTCCTTTCGACACCGAGGCTGAGAATTCCTCGCAGTATCACACAGTGGTGTGGATGCTACCTTACCTCGCAACATGATCCATGCGATCAAAGCAATAAAATTGAAAAGTTATTACTGAGGTGGCCACACTCTTTGATCAAGTTACAAAAAGTGAGCCAATTTCCTTCCAACCACAGAAATTGACAGTAGAAATGCAAAGACTATTGTGACAGTGCTCATTGACCAACTCGAGACATCTTTTGCGTTTTCGCATTCTAATGTCATGGTGGAACAATGTTAGCAACGTTGAAGCAGTAGAATGGCAAATATCTGCAGCAGCAAAAGGCAGTGTGGCAGAACCATACTGGGTGACATTTGGCTTTTTAAAATCTCCCCCATGCCTGCAAGGCAGGGCACCATTTAGACACACAGAGACCACCTTAAGACCATGGTCTTCCTGTGGCTCAACATTGATGTTTCTGCGACCCATTTAACTTCGGGGTGTCCAACTGAATGATTTGGCCTCGAGCCTGCTCGACATGCATCAAGTTTCTATAACTGACAAACCATATCCGTTTTAGCTTTCCCTTGGACATATGGATCGATTGACAATTATAAAATTCATCACTGTATGATCTTTGAAGATTCTGTTGCCCCATTTGCCGATGTCATTGACTAGTAAACGTCTTCTTGACAGTTTGAAATACACTTTTAAACTACTCTGCATCTCATTTCTGTTTGTCCTGTGCCTGTTGCTTCTACAAATTGTATTCTACTGTTGCCAACAGCTAGATTTACAAGTCTAACAGCTAAATATATTTTGAAATATACACCTGTATGACCAGGGGCATAACTAGAGAAAGCTTGGCCCCATAGCAAACTTTTGGATGGGGCCCTCTACCCCCCCCCTCCCCTGGCAAATACCTTACCATAGATAACACTAGAGATGGGCAAATTTGGTTCGCCAGATTTACTGAATGTTCGGCAAGAGTTCGTTTCTTCCCAAATTTATTTGTGAGCAAATCTCGTAAAAAAACCAGATATTTATGGATGTGGAGAGCCTGAAGAGTGTTTTTTGTAGAACATAGTGCTATGCTCAATAATGACATATGGAGCGTTTGGTTTAGTTTGATACAATGCTGTGTTTTAGTATGGACATCAGATGACAAGCACCGCTCTTTCACACCCCCCCACCACAATTTCATTCATCTGGGCCGTTAAAGGGCAAAACTGACCAAATAACTGAAGAGGGAACACAGCCTGACACGGGCTATGTCAGCGCCAGCTGAAAGAACCAGCTGAGGGCTAATATCCATACCATAGCCGTCAAAGAGCGCACTCCTTTTTACAACAAAATCAGATAAATCCCACTGTATATGACAGATAAACTGTTCCTGTTAACGCTGATAATGTAGAGCCCCCCCGAATGAGTGGGCAGAGGTGTCGCAGTAATTTTGCGTTGATGTCTCTGATCATTTTGCCCTTCATTTAATCCGCAGTGTTCCACTTTTCAATCGGTCAATAATCCATCAGGTATCTGCTAAAGCAAAAACAACAGGAGTTGATCCAAAACAGAGATGACCAGTAAATGGGATATTTGCATGTCTTCTGTGTTCTGTATCCACTCTTGCTTTTGGCTACCTAATCATCAGACAATCCTGATGCAAACAAGGGACCATGTCATACTGGCGTTGCGGCTTCAATTGGTTATTTGTCCTTTTAATTCCTTCTGAAAGATTAAAAGAAGGGGAAAACCAAACATAGTGGCATAGCGGTGGAGGGTGAAAACAGCATTAGAAAACCACAGGGTGGTCAAGTGAGAGAGTGATCAATTGGCAGCAGCATGAGTAGGCCACAGAGTGGCACAATGACAAAGTGTGGAGGTGGCAGCAACATCAGTAGGCCACAGAAGTGGCACAATCACACTCGTGTGTGGCCATGGTTGGCGGCGCAGCAAACAGCAGCAGCAGCATGAGGTTGAAGCGTAGCACAATGACAAATTCTGGAAGTGGCAGCAACCACTACATAATGGCCTAGAGAAGATGGGAGATGGGAGCCAATACCAGTCCCTGGTAAAGATGGTGTGTGGTAGATGGAGCAGCTGGCAGCAGATGTGTGGCATCAGGCGGGTGGCAGCATCAGAATTGTAGCTTAGGCAGGTAGCCAGAAAAACCCAGAGTCATTTCTTAAAGTTTTGGTTAGGTGTCATGGCTTATCTAATTTGATGCATAAGGCATTGGTGGGTGGAATCCTGGCTGATCCACACCTGATTCATCTTGACAAAGGTGAGTCTCTCCACATTTTCTGGGTGGACAAGCGAGTTCTCCTTGGAGGTAGCTGTGGACTCCGCAGCACCCAGAACACCCATTTCTGATGCCACCCTACTGCTGGGCCAGGACAGATTCCCAGTGCAAATCTCGGCAAGTTGCGGCCACACATCCAGGTTTTCCAGCCAGAGTCCAGCGGTCTTTATGTGGCGGTGCCAGAGTGCTGTCAAAGTAGGCTCACCTGCTGGTTCAGGGTCTGCTCCAGGTTCTGCTGCTCGCACTGACTGGCTGAGCTAATTCCTCACTATGTGGTCTTCGTGAAAGAAGCTGCTTATCAACGACCTCCAGACTTAGGCTGCTGCTGATGAGTGGTACTGCTCATACCCCAACTCCCCGAAAGCAGCTGTACGGCAGTATACGTGCGCGCCTGAGGAACCCCCCGGTCAGACCTGTCAGAGGATGGCCGATGTCGCAGTTAGCAGCGAACCCAACTGACTACATAGGACTTTCTCTATAGTACTTGGTTTGTCCTTACTCTCGGCAGGTTAAAAAACAGGTTTCATTTTGGACACGGTGAGCGAGGCGGGTCCAAGAGGGTGGAGAGAGCAGAAGTCATCCCTTCTGCCGGGATGGTGACTATTCCGGCTGTAACTAGCCAGGCAAATCAGCATGCAGCGGGCCATCTGTGCAAGTGACTCTGAGGGAACTTCATGCCTTCCATCTCCACTATACCACTGCCACGGAGTGTTCCTGCGGTTATCTGCCTCGTCTTGGTCATATCCCCTTATACTCCTCGGCTGCTCCTGCTCCCTCCTCTCATGCCACCCTGAAATAGAAAAAAAACCAATCATTTCGCCACACACTGCTGTGCTCCAATGTCATCCTCCTCCAATACACTGGATCATGTGGCCGTGATGATGTAGTACGCCACATGTCCAGTAAGCATCATGACAGGACAGATTTTACTAGCATCTTGTTCCAGGACTTGAAAGCAGTGGCATGGCGAGTATTAATAGTAGTGCCTGGCCACCTGAACAAATAATGTGGCCTCCTCAAAGGGCCTGAGGCAAACAGCAGGTGTCACGCATGAGCAGCCACTGGCTGACATCAAAATTTACACAGTGGGAGTATCCATGTCCTCTTGGATCATCAAAAAATCGCTTAATGTTCACTTTCTCCTGTTCATACAGGCAGGTACAACGATATGAAAGGCTGGAATTCCAATGGGTGGAACACATCACATATAGCTAGTTGGGGGAGGCCATTCTGCCGCTGTGCTTGGCTTTGTAGGAATGGATGAAGTGCATGCACAGTTTCAAGGCCACTATTATAATGTATTGCAGCTGGGAGGAGGACTTGAGGAACCGTTGCCACCAAGATTGAACATGTGCACCATGCAGGGCTCATGTCTCAGCCCTCCTCTGTGCAGCGCGTACACCATGTTCCTTCCATTGTCTGTCACCATGGTTCCGATTTGTAGTTACATATAGTTTGTAAGGCCGAAAAAAGACAATACATCCATCCAGTTCAGCCTATTTTGCTAAAGTGTTTGCTAAAGTGTTGATCAAGAGGAAGGCCAAAAAACCCCATGAGTAGAAGCAATAGTTCCTCATTTGAGGGAAAAAATACCTTCCCGACTCCAGCCTGGCAATCAGAATAAATTCCTGGATTCCAAACAATCCTTCTCACCAGGGGAAATCCTAGTATTCACTAACTTGTGATATTATTACACTCCTGAAATTGATCAATCATTTTGAACTCCGTTTGAATTCCCATGACAAGTTCCTCGGGCAGAGAGACCACAGTCTCACTGCTCAACAAAAAAAATCCCTTTCGTGTTTATTTAAAACTTTCGTTCCTCAAGACATGGGGGACCCCCCCTTTTTTCTAGTTAACCCCCGGGTATAAAAAATCTTGAGAGGATCTCTTTTTTGACCTTTAATGATTTAAACATTTTTATTATGTCCCCCCGAAGCCGTCTTTTCTGAAACTAAATAACCCAATCTTGCTTTTTTTTTTCTGGGTATTGTGTCCCCCCAGTCCTTTTATTATTTTTGCCCCTCCCTTTTGTACTGTTCAAGTCTACAATGTTTTTTCCTGTCATGGTCAAAAATGTACACATATTCATGTGGGTTTAAACCATGACTTTTAATGGAAATGATGTTCTCATCATTGATCTATGCCCCTTTTTAATACCCCATAATTTCTGTTTGCCTTGGCAGTGCCCCTGACATGGCTGCTACAGTTAAGTTTACTGTCCCCCCGGTTTCCCCAAGTCCTCTCCCGTCACTTTTACCCAGTGTTTTTTCCAGTAACATGTAATCATGTAATGGATTTCTTTTCCCCGTATAACCTTGCTTTTATCGTTTAAAACCTCATCTCCCTTTTCCTGCCCGGGCCTCCAACTTACCAGATCCCTTTGTAAAAACCCCAATTTCCTTATTTGTTGTTTATTTTCAGAGTTTAGTATTATCTAAAAAAAAGATTAATTTCTACTGTGAAATCCCTGAGTAAATATTAACGAAAAGTTAAAGGGGATAGGCCCCAGTATGAGCCTGTGGTCCCCCTAGTAACGGGGACCCATTTCGATATGCCCCTTTAATTACCACCCTTGTTTTCTATCATGAGCCATTTGTTACCCACTTGCAACTTTTTCCCCCCAGTCCAAGCATTTCTTTTTAATTACCAATTTTTTTGTGGCACCGTATCAAAATGCTTTGAAAAATCTAGATATATAAAAACCCGTGCCCCCCCGATCCAGTCTAGCATGCTTCCCCATAGAAGCTGTTAGAATTTGTCGACAGGACCCACCTTCATAAACCCATGCTGGAACGGCGTTATACATTTAATTTAGTGAGATATTTCAGGAAACATCTTGAGAAACCTTCAAAAAATTTTACCCCCAAAGAGGTTAAATTACCGGCCTTTTGTTTCCAGGTCATTTTTGACCCTTTTTTAATATTGGCACCACATTTGCTATGACCAATCCTTTGGGACTTACCCCGTTTTTATACAGTCCAAAATTTTTAAAGGGAAATAGGGGGCCTATCTATGTTTATAAATTTAAACCCTCTCTTGGGGAACACTTTGGGGTATGCCTTCAGGACCGGGGATTGTCTTTTTTAAAATCTTTTTAAGACGGAGCCCCACTTCTTCCTGGGTTAGCCAAGAAAAAATTTTAAGTTGGAGTTTAAACTCATCCCTTGTTAAACGGGAAACCCTCATCCTCCTGGGAAAATACAGGGGGAAAAAAAAAGGTGTTTAATCTTTTGGGCTTTTCCTAAACGCCCCTCCACAATATTTTCCTCCCGTTTTTTCCCAAAGGGGCCCAACCCAGTTTCTTTTTTGATATTTTTAAACTATTTATTATTAAAAAATTTATTTTGGGGAGGGTTTTTATTTTTCCCTTAGGGGAAAAACCCCTCTTTCTGTCTCTAGCTTTGCTGCCTTTATTTTTAAATTTTACACACTTTTTTTTTTTATTAAAATTTTTTAGCGCCCTTTCACTGCCCTCCTTTTTTAAGTAGATAAAACGCTTTTTTTTTTTTTTTTTAATTCCTCTTTTACATCCCTGTTAAATCCCCCTTTGGGTTTTTCCTGTTTCAAATTTATTTTTTTAACCAAAAAGGTCTGTACCTTCACATTTGGATCCTAGGATTTTTTTAAAAAAAATACCCCAAATTTATTATTTTTTATTTTTAAACCCCTGGCCCGTCAATACGGTTTTAGGGCCCCCCCAAAAGCAGAAAAAAATTACCCTTTCCCCCTAAAATTCAGTGTTTTTTTTTGGCCCCTTTTGACAAAAAACTCTTTGAAGGTTTAAAAGGTAAAATTTAAAAAAAGGTCACTTTTTCCTGGGTGCCCCTCAACCTAAAACCTTTTGTTACTCTGTCAGGTTTTTTAGTAAAAATTAATTTTAAAAGGGGCCCCCTTTCCCTCTAGTGGGTTTCTGCACCTTTTTGGAAAAGGGGAAAATTTTCAAAATTTTATTGACAAAAACTGTTGCAGAGAAAGCCACACATTGTTTTTTGGTTTTGCATGCCCCCGAGCATTTCCCCTCCCCTGTGTGACTTTGTTCCCCCCGGCAAAACCGGGGTTGAGAACTGGGGGACACCGTGTGCCCTCACATTAGTATATGGACACACTTAAACTTGTGGAGGCTGAGTTGGTGGGGGAGGGCAGCGGACATTGTCGCGGGTCCGCAGTTTGAAAAATTGGGAGGAAAAGCATGTACTGCCCTGACCGTATTACAGCCCACATGCCCGTCTTCCGTGCCCTTGGAACAAACGTAGGCTAAAGGAGGGCCCACCTTCTGTTCTACATTTTTTGTCAAGGGCTGGTACTCCCTTTTTTTGGAAAAAAAAATTATGGTTGGAAACCTCCCCCCTGGGCTCGGCACAAGCCTTAGTTCTCTGAAGGGTGCAGAGTCCACCATTTGGAAAGGGACATACGCGTACCCAAAAACTTTGGCAGGACAGGGGGAGCTTCTGCACCTTAGGATGGTTGGACCTATGCGTCTCTTGGCAATCGCCTTGGGGAACGACGCTGGCCCATGATGGCGAGGAAGGAGCATCGGATCGGGAGTGATGGGAAAGAGAAACACTCCCTTCAGCAGAGGGGTGGAACCCGACTGGCTGAAAAGGGAGCGTGCCACTGGGTGCTGCTGTGCGGGAGGGTGGATCACCACATCTAACACGTTTTTTCCCGATGACACGCATGTGTTGCGCGGGGCCCTTGCCAATGTTACCCCCGGGCCACGTTTCACTTTCTGCCCCCAGATTTTACATATACACATGTCCCGCTCCCCCCGGTGTCTTTTACAAAAAAACTGCCACACCGCTAGTAGGGGATTTTAAAAACCAACGCTCCGCACGACTGACTACACCACCGTGCCCCCATTGATCCCCTGTGCCGTACTTTCTTGGCTGCAAAGCAGGGGTCTACCCTTGGCTGTTTAGCTCCCGACCTTGACTGCTTCCCCCCTGTTTTCCCAAAGGGCCCAAATTCCCGACTTGCTGGCTGGCCGTCCCTAAACGAGAAAAGATACCCCCTTTTTCTCCTAACAAAAGATGCTTCCCCGGGCCCAAGTGCAATCGGCTACATCGTCATGATAAGTGTCTGCCTCATTGCTGTCCTCCTCAAGGTCTCGGGGCGGGCTGACGCTCGCAACAAAACCCTCCCTGCCACTCTCTATATCATTACTTGCCGACCTACTGAAGAAGCATGGATGTCTGCCCCACCTCTTCGCGTCAAGTAGCTGCTGACTGTCCTCAAATTTTTGTTCTTCGTATAGTCACATAAATTTCTCGGGCTGAGGGAACGAAGGGGCGAGGCGGGTTTTAGGCGGGTGGGGGGCCCCTGACCTCTCCCGGGCCATCCCAAAACTAAGGGCCGTTCACAGGGCGTTTTGGGGCACGATTTCAGCCATACTGCGCTCCTATTTGCGCTGCAGTCGGCAAAAACCTCTCTGTCATTACGGTAACCCATACTTCCATAGAGAACTATGGATTCCGTCTCCTCTCCCGCTCAGCGGGATACCCGAGGGGGGGAGAAAGGCATGTAAATTATTACGGCGTGTACGCGCCGTGAATAATGCATGTCAGGGGGGCCGGCTAGCTGCCGGCCCCCCCCTTGCCCCCGCTGCACGCACCGCGTAATTGCGGGGGAAAAATCCGTCCCGAAATTTACGTTGGCAAAAGCCTTGAAAAACTAGCCCTAAGGGTTGTGTCGATGAACCCACAACCTTGCTGGGGTTGTCAGATGTCATCGGGGAGGAAGGGGATGCCCTGTCAACAAAGAAAAGTTTGTTGGGACAAAACCCCGGGTGTGAGACCCGGGATTTCCCCCGAGACCCGCAAAACTTCCCACTTCCCCGGCCGGCCGCCCGGGTGGGGCCCCCACCCCCATAAGACCGCCCCCCTCTGTCTGACAACTGTTTTTGTTCAAAAAAACAATACACCAGAATCTGTTAATGAAGATGTGTGGGGTTTTACAAATTTCAACCATTATTTGACTCCAAATTTCCCCACAAAAAAAGAGGAAAATTAACCCTTGGGTATAAAATACTCTACACAGTGAACCAGATGGAATTCAGGTGTACATGTGGCTGAAAGACACACACCATGGATTTTAGGGGAAAACCCACAAAAAAAAACAAACAAAAAAAATACCTGGTTCAGGAAAAGGTGTTATATACTCACACTTGTGAAGGTCTTTCACCCCAGTAGCTCAAAAAAGGGGGGGTTTTTTTGCACAAGTGCAATATATGCTGCAGCAAAAGATCCTTGTGACAGGAGACACACTGAAATTGGGGGGAATGTAACACAGCTCCTATTTATGGGCCCTTTGGGGTCACAGAACCCGCCCGGGCGCTGTTGGCTTCATGTTGCATATGTCATTGAGGCATTCCTTTCTTCCTCCAGAGTTCTCTGCCCCCAAACACGCCATGGCTTGTGGCCATTTTTTGAAAAAGACGCTTCGTTCCGCGAACACCATGATTCGGTTCATGCGAATCGAATTTTTTTCCCGAAATTTTAAACTAACCCCTTTATTAAATCGAATTCCCCTCTTAGATACACCATCATACGCTACTAAAAAAAATTCCGTTATACAAAACCAACTAACAATAACACGACTAAAATTGGACCGATTATACCGCCGGGAAAACGACCCCAAATTACCACCCAATTGAATAATAATACCCCAACCCCTATTACGATCAGTCTACAAAGACTAATAGTACCGCCTATAGTGACCAATAGTGGTAGGTACAGTGTGGACAGGTGCCTTTCAGATGATATTAAGCCCATACAGTACCCCAAGTGGATATACCCGGATACGGGCCCGCAGACTGTATATTACCTCCAAACAGTGACCATATAGTGGTAGTCACCAGTAGTGTTGAGCGATTTTTATCGACAAAGTTGAAATCGGCAAGGTTTTTATGGTGATCGAAATTTTCAGATCATGCGATAATTAAGGTTAAAATCTGAGCATCATCTATTAAGATCACGCCTTTTTCGGCGCTTCCTGTCATTTTGGCGGCCAGCAAATCAGATTACAGAATAGAGCAGGGTGAGATGTGTGTGCGACGTCATGACTGGGATGTGTATGGTTGCGATTGGCTGGAAAAATCACATGACCTCGTATTACATAGAACAGCGTTTCCTGTTTCAGCCTCAGTGTCTTTCAGCGTCTCATAGGGATAGGACCTGCGCTCTGCCTGTGGCCAAACAGCTCAGCGAAATTAGTCTATTTCTGCACAGAGAAACCTCTACTATTAGCTGTGATCCTTCCAATTTAGTTAGATTAGAGATTTGAAGATTTTATGTAGTTAGCTAGAGAATTTTAAAGCAGCATCTACCGCTGTTATTTCACAGCGGTGGGAGCGGGAGGGGGGGGGGGGGGGCCCGCGGGCGAACACAGACAAGCTCTATCTATAAAGAACACTGGATAAAGTTCACCAAGACTTAGTGTATACATTGTAGTGGAATATCTTTATTATTAACAGTTTGCTATTGAAATATTTCCTGGATATTGGGCAGCCTGAACTTATATTGGATACACATCATGTCTAGTAACTGCAGGTCTCTTTGTTAGCTGCAAAACTCCACTTTTATTATCAGTATTCATTTCAGATAGGTGTTCACTTTCAATTTTACCCATTACACCTGTGACGGTTGATATATCCACCTTGCAGTTAAATTACAATACAGCAATCTTGTATTCAGCTCAGGTTGTTGTTGCCAAAAATACCGTGTATCGTACGAAAACATCACAGTTACGTGTTTTTTGACTTTTGCGCACCCAGCATTGTTCATTGACGCAGCATCCACGTAAATCTTAAAACAGCAATTCTATATTCACCACAGGTGAATTGAAAGGTGCAAAAAATACCGTTTATTATATCAAAACATAACAGTTACGTGTTTTTTGACTTTTGCGCACCCAGCATTGTTCATTGACGCAGCATCTACGTAAATCTTAAAACAGAAATTCTATATTCACCACAGGTGAATTGAAAGGTGCAAAAAATACCGTTTATTATACCAAAACATAACAGTTACGTGTTTTTTGACTTTTGCACACCCAGCATTGTTCATTGACGCAGCATCTACGTAAATCTTAAAACAGCAATTCTATATTCACCACAGGTGAATTGAAAGGTGCAAAAAATACCGTTTATTATATCAAAACATAACAGTTTCGTGTTTTTTGACTTTTGCGCACCCAGCATTGTTCATTGACGCAGCATCTACGTAAATCTTAAAACAGCAATTCTATATTCACCACAGGTGAATTGAAAGGTGCAAAAAATACCGTTTATTATACCAAAACATAACAGATACGTGTTTTTTGGACTTTTGCCCAGTCCAGATTTGTTCATTGACGCAGCATCTACGTAAATCTTAAAACAGCAATTCTATATTCACCACAGGTGAATTGAAAGGTGCAAAAAATACCGTTTATTATATCAAAACATAACAGTTACGTGTTTTTTGACTTTTGCGCACCCAGCATTGTTCATTGACGCAGCATCTACGTAAATCTTAAAACAGCAATTCTATATTCACCACAGGTGAATTGAAAGGTGCAAAAAATACCGTTTATTATACCAAAACAAAACAGATACGTGTTTTTTGGACTTTTTCCCAGCCCAGATTTGTTGATAGACCCCTTGCATTTAAATTTGAACCCGTTTTTTTGTTTTGATTGAGGGTTTGGGAAAATAGCTGTGATTTGCCGTTTTTAATGGATTTTCCAAAAAAAACTTTCCCTCCTTCTCAAATTTTTATATTTTTGAACATGGAGCAAAATGCGGGGTAAGGAGAAAAGGGGGGTAGCACGGGAGGTGAGGTAGGGGAGAAGGTGCCCCTTCCAGTGCTGGCGCAACACCTGCCAGCGGATCGTCGTTGCAGGACCGTGGCCTGTCATCGCTGGGTCGGGCCCCTGTGAATTAAGAAAACAAACATCGTCGCCAATCTGTCCTTCGTGGTTAATGAAAACCTGATCTAGCAGTTTTTCCTCCCGCCCCTCGCGTCACGGCCACAAATGTCATCATCGCATCATCGCATCCGCCAACATAAGCAGCCCAAAAGTAACTTGTGTACCACCACGTGGAAACCCCATTGTTGAAGACTTTTTGGATGACAAAATCTTTTTGGGGTCAGGGGGCATGTTAAAAAGACAAGAGGATGATTTAGTTGCTCTGCCCCCCCAGTTACTGATGCCTCAGAGGAGGTGAAGGAAGCCGGTCAATCGGCAAAAATCCCGGGCGGTCGGCAACCCCTTTTGCAGTCCCTTTTGGCTTGTAGCCCGCAGCCCCTGGATGCGAAAGTCAGGGACCAAGTCCCCTGTGTTGATGATGTGATGATGACGACATTGCGGACCTCCTGGTTTTTTCCGCAGAATTTGCTTGCGAGCGCTTCATCAGTGGAGGGGAGGAAGAGGGGGGTGTGTCAATACGGGTCCCGCCACAAAAAGGGAGAGGGCGGTCGCGAAGTCCGCTGATATTTCCCCCAGCCCGGTCAGCGCAAACCCCGCTCCTGCACGCCTTTCAAAAAGGGTCAGGACCTCTCAAGCCGGGGCCCTTTTTTGAGAAAGCCTTGATTCCCCCCAGCGTGTCATATCCCGCCTTTGCCGTAAACGCTAAGTAGAGGCAAGAACCTTAAGGGTTTAACCACCAAATTGTTATTCACGTGCAGCGAATGCATGATTTAAAATGGAGGGAACATTGGCAAAAAAGGCCAGACCCGAGCCGGGCCTCAACCACTGTCACACCCTCTGTTCCGCTCCTCCTCCCCCGCCCCCCACCAAGCGGTTGCTCAGCTCAGTCTCTCAGAGTCATGATCAGGGACAGCCTCCGCTTCAGCCTCCACCGTCGCCGAGCCCACCGCACCCCCAAGGCCCATCCTACCCCTTTCCTTCCGCCTTTTTGCGCCCTGCCGCGTACAGCGGCCAGTCTGCGCCAGCCTTCTGTTTCCCAGGTTTGGGAGCAGAAGAAACACTTTCCCCAAAAACCATCCCAAAGCCAAAAGCCTGAATGTCGGCTTTGCCGGTTTTTGGGCCCCGGGAAATGTTCCCTTTCCGTCTGGTGGAAAGATGGGTTCCCCACGTAATCCCCTCGCTCCCCCCAAATCCCGATGCCGGCAGGCTTTTCCCTTTGAAGAAAAGGTCCCCTGCCCGGCCCAGCCAGTGTCATTTTTAAAAATTTCAAGCGCTTTGTTGCATCTGTGTCCGGAAAGTCTCTAACCACCGACAATGGATAGTAAGCACGGAAAGGGCCGCTATATCTCTGTGACAGCACTGGGTAGCTGGGGGATGCCTGGGGGTGACGGTGGCTCTCGGGCTGGGCGCACGCTCTTCAAAACCGCAGGGAGGGGTTTGCGG
This sequence comes from Phyllomedusa bahiana, assembly GCA_025379985.1. Lineage (NCBI taxonomy): Eukaryota > Metazoa > Chordata > Amphibia > Anura > Hylidae > Phyllomedusa > Phyllomedusa bahiana. The sequence continues at coordinate 36,692 of JAODAL010028047.1, read as the reverse complement.
GGCTCTTTCCCCCAAGGCCCTCTGGGGGATCACGGCCCAGAGACCCCGGCCGTGTTAAAAATTAATTCTCCCTTTGGAACGCCCCCAAACCGGGTCAGGACTGTGGACGGCTCTAAGCAACGGACCGGCACTGGCTGGGGGCCAAGAACCCTTTTGCCCGGCAAGGTGGTGTGCGTACGGGCGAAATTGCTGCCGCCTTAAGACGGTAGGGTGGAGCAAAAACCTTGCCTGGCACATGTTGAACCTTGTCCCGAAATTTCTAAAGAGCTCCCGGGGGCTGGACTGCTGCTGAAGAAGGGGGCCCGGTTGAGTTCGCCCCCCTTCCGCCGTTCGCACCCGCTTCGCCCGCCTGGCTGCGTTGCAGGTAGCTCGGCCTCCCCGTCAACCCTCTATTGTTTATGTGGCAAAACGTGGATTCACCCTCCCCAGCTCCAGCGTTGTGGGAGAAGCGCAATGCCCTTAGCGTCGAAGTGACCATGGCCGACAAGCAGCGGTAGGCCTCGGGGTGTTGAACCCCCGAGAGTGGAGGCAGGGGAAAAAGCTTGCACCTCCTTGCCAGTTTTGAAGAAGCCACCCAAAAAGGTCGTGCGGCAATGCCCCTTTCAGCTGAGCATTTGGTGATCTTGTTTGGAACGATGTTGGACACTCTGAAAAAACAGGTCCCCCCAGCGAGGAGGAGGAGAGGACCAGATGCGGACCGGAGCCTTTCTCTCCGTTTAATCCACATTGCCCCACAGTTTCACAATTTCATCGGTCTTCATTTGGCAGTGGTTCGGGGTCGAGCTGTGCAAGGTGGCGCATCAGCTTCAGGGTGCATCATCCAGGCAACCAGGGTGTGTTTAAGCTGTTCCGAGGCAGCGAAGGGGAGGGGGGGGGAGGAGGGGGGGGGAGGTATTCCTAGACACGTGTTACGAGTCCCTGCCTTGGAAAGAGGTTGGGGCGAATTGAGGGGAGGAGGAAGATGGGAAGATCGTTTGCTAGTGCCCCTGCCCAGGGTTGGGAAAATCAAGGTCCATCTCTCCATGAGTGCTTGGGGTGTCCATTTCCCCCAACAGTCCCCGCATTAGGCCATAAAAAAGAAAACAGTTACGGGTGGCCACCTCCTGGATTCCCGGTACAAAAAAAAAGTCAGACTTTTTTTCCCCAACCCCAAAAAAAAGAGTAAAAGCGGAAATGGAGACCTTGCTGATTTAACAATGGGGAAAAATTGTTGCGTCTGTTCGTTCCCCCAAAAGTCACGGGAAACAAAAATCAGCGACGTGACAGCAGTAGAGTGCCAAGTAGGGGGTAACGGGGAGCAGGGCAAAGGGGGCAGGCCTAATGGGTGACCTCGGAAATTTTTTGTTTTACCCCCCTCCCAACGCAGCAAAGGGGCAACATCCAACACACAGAGTCGTTTTAGATCTGGGCCGACTATCGAGTCTCAACACAAATGTTTTTGATGTGTTACGGACCCAATGACTTTGGGGATCCAAAATGGACGAATGGCCCCAGCTGGCTCGGTCAGCCCCAGAGGAGCTGTCCGGCCCCGCAGCCAGCGTCATATCTGCGCGGACCTTCAGCCCAGCTGGAGGCGTCATTAAGCAAAGCATCCGGTTTCCCGAAATGTGGTCTTTGACTTTATCAAAATGAATAAAGGGTTTGGGTCTTGATGATGTTGTGGCCCCCAAATTTCCGAGGTCACCCATTAGTTGCCGGTCTACTTCACATTCCTTTTCAAACAGAAATGGTCCTCTTGAAAAACTTTTTTTTAAAATGGATATTTCTTACTGCAATTTTTATTCTCTTTTCCCAACAGTTCTTTTTTGATGGTTTTGCTGTGAGGAGACTGTAAAAGACAGCAAGGTTTCATGACAACACCTTTATTCCATTACTCACTTTATCTTAAGAAGTTTTCGCATTGTCAATGGTTTTTTGAGGTCATGTTGCTGTGAGATACAACAATAATCATGGTCCTTTGGAACAGAAATGTGACTTCTATGTGGCATTTCTCCCTCACAATTTTTCATAGTGGCTGAGAAGTCATATGTATAATTTTTTTGGGGTCATGTGCTGTGAGTACAGCTATAATTATGGTCCTTTGGAACAGAAATGTGGCTTCCTAAGTGGCATTTCTCCCTCACAATTTTTAATAGTGGCTGAGAATTTATTTTTTATAATTTTTTGGGGTCATGTAGCTGTGAGACAGCAATTATCATGGTCCTTTGAACAGAAATGTGGCTTCTAAGGGGCATTTTTCCTCACAATTTTTAATAGTGGCTGAGGAAGTCATTTTTTAATTTTTTTGGTTCATGCTGTTTTGAAATGCAGCAATTTACTAAGGTCCTTTATAAAAAAATGTTGTTTCTAAAGACATTTTGTTCTTCACAATTGACCAAAGTGGCTAAAGGGTCATGCTTTGAATTTTTGGGGGCATTTTGCTGTGACATGCAGCTATTACTAAGGTCCTATTCTAAAAAATGTTGTTTCTTAACAGCCCTTTTTGTTCTTCACAATTGTCAAGGTGGCTCAAGGGTGATGGTGCTGTCAGAACAGGAATAGGTAGGACACTGTTAATGGACACATATTGCAAAATGACTTGTTTTTGCAAGATCTTTAACATAGCTATCAATCCCTGTATTGAGACAACCCATTAATACAATGAACAACAGAGAAACAAACACATGGTGGGATTCCATCCTATTTTAAAAATGTGGTTTCTAGAATTAAAGTACTAAAAAACTTGCATGTACAAAATAGCTGTTAAAAAAATTCCTCTGAATTGTACAAGGGAGGTACAGGAAAACTTGACCAGATGTAGGTTATTCAGAGGACATGGATTATGGAGCACGGACAGAGAACAAAGTACAGAGACCATTTCCTCCAGCACATTGAGTAAAATGAGAAAAAGAATGCCAGAAAAGGGGCACCTTGGGTGTAACGGAGCGTTAACACCAGTATTTCCAAGTGAATGTCAATTGGTCCACACTCATACGGAGGGGCCAAGGGCTACCCAGGTTTTGACTGTGTAAGAGGAAGGCTGGAGTTCTCACACTTCCGCTTCCGCACTCTGCTTCAGCACGACAGTTTTCGTTGCTGCGTCATCAGGGCATTTTAACCTGCGTGTTAATAGATGACGGACGCCCGCCTGGGCTTTCACCGCACCCACTGTAATTCCGGCCCTGGGTCATGCTGTGGCCCAGGACAGGTATAGTCAATGTCCAGTGAAACTAAAATGGTGGTTGAAAGACTCCTTTTTCCGGCACTTTTTAAATGTGGGGGTCATGCAGGTTTGGGGCTCATGCTGTGGCCCAGGACAGGTATAGTCAATGTCCAGTTCAACTAAATGGTGGTTGAAGATCCTTTTTCCCCCACTTTTTAATGTGGGGGTCATGCAGGTTTGGGGTCATGCTGTGGCCAGGACGTTAGTCAATGCCCAGTTCAACAAAAAATGGGTTTGAAAGATCCTTTTTCCGCAACTTTTTAAATGGGGGGGGTCATGCAGGTTTGGGGTCATGCTGCTTTCCCGGACAGGGATATTCAGTCCAGTTCAGAAAGATGATGGTTAAATTACTGCCTTCTGGCCTTTTTATTTGTGGGTGATGCAGGTTTAAGGGTAGGTGTGGTACGCAGGGTTTGGGAAATGGCCGTGAGTTTTTTTTCGTGGCTTTTTAACCAAAGTGTGTTTGCCTAAGATGTAGGACGTATCCATTTGACTGTTGGGGAAATGTTAATTTCGCTTCTCGCCTTTTGGGGTGTAATAATGAAGGGTTTTTTTGCTCTCCCCTGACTTTTTGGTCTCGCTCTAAATCGATTCATATCGAAAAACTTTTCGTAGCGCCCCACTATCGCTATCGATCGATCTCGATAGCCAACGCAATCCTCAAAATAGTCACCAGTGTACACAGACTCTGCAGATGTATTACCCCCATACAGTGACCATTGTGGTAGACACCAGTGTTCCAGGCTCTGCAGATGTATATTACTCCCCCTACGTGACCTAAAGTGGTAGACACCAGTTACACAGGCTCGCAGACGTTATTACCTCCTACAGTGACCATATCGTGGTAGGACCCAGTGTACAAGGTCTTTAGATGTAACTGCCTCCATACGTGAAAATTAAGTGGTGACACCCGTGTACACAGGCTCTGCAGACTGTTAATTTCCCCCATACAGTGACCTATGTAGTATATACCAGTGTACACAGCTCTGCTGACTTGATGATTAAAATGTAGTTTAAACATGTGACTCACAGGTGACGTTTCTCTGACAAGTCGTTGACTTTCCCTGTTGTTCTGCATCCAGTCCAGATCACCATGATGACTTCTCCATGCCACTTGTCCCTGCAGATTTAGACACAAATATATTAGAATCCTTCCTTTTCCAGCACCTCACTCCCTGCCCTCAGGCTATATGGGATCCATTTAGGCAGGCAGAGTTTAGGTAGCTATAGGGCCCCATATAGATAGGCAGGCAGGGTATAGGGGCCATATAGGCAGGAAGGAAGGATTTATATCTATATAGACCATATATGTAGGCAGGCAGAACATAGGGTAGGCTATAGTGGGCCCCATTACAGGCAGGCAGGGCTTAGGGTAGGCTATTGGAGCCCCATACAGACAGGGCATAGGGTAGGCTATTGGGGTCCCATACAGGCAGGCAGGGCTTAGAGCAGGTTATAGGGTCCCTATATAGGCAGACAGGAGGCTTAGGGCAGGCTATAGGGTCCCAATATAGGCAGGCAGAACTTAGGGCATGTTATAGGGGCCACATATAGGCAGGAATGGGCCTTAGGGCAGGTTATAGGGTCCCCATATAGGCAGGCAGGTCTTAGGGCAGGTTATTGGGGCCACATATAGGCAAGCAGGTCTTAGAGCAGGTTATAGGGTCCCCATATAGGCAGACAGGGGGCTTAGGGCAGGTTATAGGGCCCCAGATAGGCAGACAGGGGGCTTAGGGCAGGTTATAGGTTTCCCATACAGGCAGGCAGGAGGCTTAGGGCAAGTTATAGAGTCCCCATAAAGGCAGGCGGCTAAGGGCAGGTTCTCAGGGCCCCATGTAGGCAGGTAGGGAGGCTTCATTAATGTAAAAAAAAAAAAAACTCACTTACTCACCTGCCCTCTCGCAGCTCAGCTCCCGTCCAGCCTGTGCTCGGCGCGGGCTGGACTGTGGGCCGAGGCCTGCTAGGTGGCTCCTCTCTGCTAACACCGGGCAGTCCTATGGTAGGATGCGCCGGTCCCTGCAGCTCCGCCCCACCGGCAGTGAACTGTGAACTTCCCTCCCGGTAGTGTTAGCAGATGCCCGGGCCCCCTAAGAGCTGCTACGTCTGCTACCCCGGTAGTTACGCCCCTTTGTATGACCTTGATGTGCGCTGCAAACACCTGTCACTCCTCCTCCTTGTAGCCCTCCAAATATTTATTTTTTAAATGCATCCACCTGTACTACCACCAAATGTACTAAGTCCCGTTACCCCGAACCTCGATGTTTCATATTGGCATGTTCTTGCTGCCACCAATGGAACTGTTGCTTAATGTTTTGGAACCGGAACCCCCATGTTCCTCATTGACTATTGTTGTCGAACCGGAACCTTGCTGTTCCCCATTGCCTAATCTTGTCGAACTTGAACGTCGCTGTTCTCCATTGCCTAATGTTGTTGAATCGGAACCTCCATGTTCCCCACTGCCATGTTCTCGCTGCCACCAATGGTACTGCCATCTAATCTAGTCCGTTGCACCTCCTGTAGCTATGCCCCTCCTTACAAGCCTTCCTCATCTTTTAGTTAGCCATTGAATGGCATTAAGTATTTTAACAACTCAATTTGTTTCTGTCACTTTTAGAGCCACATTTTATTCACTACTTGTTCCATATATCCAGTTGACTCTTCTGGATGGTAATTACAGGTTCTCATCACCTGTATAGGTTCCTCATTGGCATGTTCTTGCTGCCACCAATGGTACTGCCCTTCTAATCTAGTCCAGCCTGCATAGCGTATGTTCAAGTTCTTGGGCCCTGGTGCAAAAAGTGAAATTCCCCCCCTCCCCCTCACCGTTACCAGGGCAGTCATCAGTCATCTATTAAACATTTCAGGGCCCCATACAGCCAAATGAAATGGGGCCCCTACACATTACTAGTTCCTATTTTTTAACATATCAGTGGGCCCCTTTATGATTAGGAACCCTGACAGAAGTACTGCCCGTACGGCCCTATTGGCACCCCTGCCAGTTACCATGTGCCATTTCCAATACCAGGGTCCTCTTTTTTGTCAAAGGGGCTTTTGGGATACCTCAGGATGCAGAGCCCTGTAGCAGCTGCTACCGCTGCACCCCCTATAACTACGGCCCTGCCAGCTGAACCTCCATCTTCCCTTTTGGGATGTTCTTGCTGCCACCACATATACAGTATCACATGTACAAAGCTTGCAAGCAGAGGCGTAACTTGAAGTTCTTGGGCCCTGGTGTGAAAAGCGAAATGGGCCTCCTGCCAGTTACCATGTGCCACAACCTCAAACAGTCACACTCCAAACTCCACTATGGTGAAGACCAAAGAACTGTCTAAGGACATCAGAAACAAAATTGTAGCCCTGCACCAGGCTGGGAAGAGTAAATATGCAATAGAAAAGCAGCTTAATGTGAAGAAATCAACTGTGGGAGCATTAATTAGAAAATGGAAGACATACAAGATCACTGATAATCTCCCTCCATCTGGGGCTCCACACAAGATCTCACCCCATGTGGTCAAAATGACCACAAGAACGGTGAGCAAAAATCCCAGAACCACACGGGGGAACCTAGTGAAAGACCTGTAGAAAGCTGGGGCCAATGTAACAAAGGCTCCCATCAATAACACACTACGCCACCAGGGACTCAGATCCTGCAGTGCCAGACGTGTCCCCCTGCTTAAGCCAGTACAAGTCCGGGCCCATCTGAAGTTTACTAGAGAGCATTTGAATGATCCAGAAGAGTACTGGGAGAATGTCATATGGTCAGATGAAACCAAAGTAGATCTGTTTGGTAGAAACACAACTTGTCGTGTTTGGAGGAGAGAGAATGCTGAGTTGAATCCAAAGAACACCAGACCTACTGTAAAGCATCGGGTGGCAACATCAAGCTTTGGGGCTGTTTCTCTGGAAAGGGACCAGTACAAATATTCTGTGTACATGAAAGAATGAATGGGGCCATGTACAGGTCTCTCTCATCTTTTTAAGTGGGAGAACGTGCACAATTGGTGGCTGACTAAATACTTTTTTTTCCCCACTGTATATGTGGATCACAATAATGCACTGGTATATTTCAGTGTTATGTCTGTGGACTTAGAATCTGGTAAAATTGCACTTTTTGGCGTTTAGTAAGATTTAGCAACAGAGAGAACTCTATTTCCTGGATATTTATCTGTTTGACAATAACATACGGTATATTTGAAAGGTATTTCACTCCCAAAACTGCCAAAAATGAACTTTTCTCAACTCAGAAGAATTTTCACCAAGCAACCACTATTTGAAATAAATTTCTTTCTATAGGAGATTTGGTAAAGGTGTCTTGTGGAATAGCTGTACACCCAAAACTGCAAAAATGAACTTTTGGGCATTGATATGATTATGTGACTATGATGTATATGAGAGTTAGGTGCTATGTGAGCGTGCAAATGTTGCCAAATAACAGCTTCTGGGTGTTGGAAAGATGCAGCCAAACTCCCTACCTATTGAGGTCTATGGAGAGGAAAATGCTATCTAACTAAGTCTTGATTCCCTTAGCTTACTATACATCCCCCTTAACTACCTACCTAATCTAAATAGCAGCTTTTCCTGTGTAAAATCGCTAATAAACAAATCTTGTGTCTGCATGTCTGCAAGTAGACAGAGAGCAGTCTGTACTGTACAGAGAGTGAGCTGAAAATGGCATTCAGAATGCAATACAGTGAAATATACATAACATGGTCATGTGATTTTAGCAGCCAATGAGAGCCCTACGCCTCAGCGATGACGTTTTTGACACTTCTCTGCGCTCTGCACTGATTGGATGGTCGCCAAAAGTGCAGAAAGGTGATTGGATGGCCGCCAAAAGTGCAGAAAGCCGCTGAACACTATTAGTCGAATGCCTCTAGAACTAGAACTTTTACTCGAACGAACCGTAAAAAGCTCGATTTGGTTCGTGTTCGAGAAAATGGGGAAGTTCAACACGAACTTCACTTTTCTCGAACAGATCGAAAAACACAAAGAGAGACAAAACTAAGTTCTGGGCATGAGTAGCGAAGCTCCTTTTGATGCCTTCCTTGATATTATTTGCAGCAGCTGCCTGGTGCTGGTCATTATCTTTGAATTTAGGGAGACATGTATGATCAGGTTTTTCATCCTTTTCTGGTGTAAAAAGCGCCAAAGTGAGATGGCTATAATGTGTAATGCGGCAAAGGAATGTTTTAGGTGCATTGTTCAAAATACTCAACACCTTTTAATGTGCCTAACATGAGGGGGCGTTCTGGGGGCATCACACCACATTCGTAACATTAGACACATATATGAATGTAGTTCGGCAAAACTAAGCGCAGTACTCTTTATTTCAATGTGCTCTGCCTGAGCCTGAGGAGTGGAAGTAGAGCTGGATTTGCAATTATTGTACACCAGTACAATAATACAAAGTAATTTCAGATAATTATCAAACTACATTACATAAAATAAAATTATTTAAATTTAATAAAAACATTATCATATAAAATTAATATACAAATATATAATATCCCAAAAATATAAAAATATCTCCCATAAAAATATTTAAAATTAATAGAATCTAAAACATTTACATTAAATAACCACTGATGATGTTTTCAGATTTTTACATTTTAAATTTTTGCTAAGTTAAATTTGAAATGTATTTTTTGCTGCTCTCACCCTTTATTCTACATACAGCAAGAGCCAGCACAGCACAGGTATTGCTGGGACCTGTGGTCCACCAAGCAAGATCTCTACCATTGTTTCTAGTCACTGACATGCTATTCTAATGACATTTCTCTTATTTCCAGCCTGTCTATAGCCTTTATACATATTTGGGGCATTACTAATGTGCATAAGTTCCGTAATGTGCCAAACACCCAGGTGAGGGGCGGGAACTTTAGACTCCATTTATAATCGCACAAAAAACCCTTTCCTACATTTAGGTGCATTATACACTGAAAACGAGACTCGACAATTCACTCCGAAGCTCCGTCTTTCATACATGTCTCTCCTAGTGTCCACTAATATCACCAAGTCTTCTTCAGTGGTAGTTGTGACCAGTATCATAATACTGAGTACATTGCAACTGTGACCCCTCCAATACTGACCCCTGTGGTGCCCCACTAGTAACTGCGTCCTCTCCAATACTGACCCCTGTGGTGCCCCACTAGTAACTTTAACACCTCCAATACTGACCCCTGTGGTGCCCCACTAGTAACTGTAACCTCTCCAATACTGATCCCTGTGGTGCCCCACTAGTAACTGCAACCCCTCCAATACTGATCCCTGTGGTGCCCCACTAGTAACTGTGACCCCTCCAATACTGACCCCTGTGGTGCCCCACTAGTAACTGTGACCCCTCCAATACTGATCCCTGTGGTGCCCCACTATTTACTGTAACCCCCCAATACTGACCCCTGTGGTCTCCACTAGTAACTGTAACCCCTCCAACACTGACCCCTGTTGTATCCCATTAGTAACTGTTATCCCTTTAATAATACTGCTCCTGTGGTTTTCTCTCTTCCAGTCTTTGCTTCCTTTATTGGTCTTTTACGCAGTTTATTTTTCTCTTCCTACATTTCTAACCCCTTTTCAGCACCATCCTCTCTCAGTAGATTCAAAGGCTTTTATCTTATCATTTCTCACACATTATGGAACATGGTGAGAATAAACAAGAATAAGTCCTAAAATACTCACTAAAAGAGCAAGTCCTAAAATAATTACTGTCAAAGGATCTGACAAGAAACCTCTTCAAGGTGTTGTCCCAGGAAACTGTTATCCCTCTTCACAGTCTCTTCAGGCTCGTGCTTCCTGTGCAGGCTGTGGTGACATTTCAGCTCTGCTAGCTCCTATTCTTAGCTGAACCAGTTAGAGGGATATTGGTGATGGAGAGGTTATAAAGAACAATAAGATTGTCCAGGCTGGAGGTTGGCCTATAAATGTGACCCAGCAGAGTTGTGTTTCTCATGAAAGGAATCTTCTAGTGAGAGAAGGAAATCTCTATGCTGCCAAGTCACACTGTTATCTGCTAAATATCTCCTTATTTTTAATGCACTTACACATAAGTGTGCTCTGCAGACCTGACGGGATGGCACAAGGCAGCTTCCAGGTCGGAAACTCTTAGGATTAAAGTTTTTCTCATTAGAAACAAAAGATCAGAGGCTGAGAAGCTCTGTCCCACTGAAAAAACACAGCAGGGAGTGACTATTAAAAAAAAGAACCAGCAGCACAATACCCATATATTGGGAGTTAATGCTGGATGTACAGCTTCCAACCCTTCAATCCTTAGGGCAATGTAAAAAAGTGTGTTTTAACAGCAGGACACAAGGCTATCGAGCTCTAAAGTGATAATGTTTATCAGATAGAAAGATAAACAAACTCCTGTGCTGCTGATAAGACACCTGGTAGGAACTGCTCTAACTCTGAAATGAAGCAAAAGCACATGAGTTGGTGTTGACAGTCATATCTATTGTCTTGTGCAGTGCCGCAGAGACAAGATGCCGTGAAACAAAGCCACCCACAGTACTAAAGTATATTACATTACAAAACAAATAAAACAATAGTCACACATTAAAGGAGTCTCCCATTTCATTGATTCAATTAAACCACGCCAGACTATAAAGACTAAATACATTGCTGCCTTGATTTTGCTTCCTTTCTGAGATAGAGTCACTCTTATATCCTACTTCACAAGGTTACCAACCACCATTCAGTGCTCTAGCACTGGGCAGGATGGTTATGTCTAGTGTTGATCGAACCGGTCGAAAAAAGTTAAGTTCGATTCGAACGTTTCGATTTTCTTGAACTAGAAACGAACCAGACATTTTACTGTTTGTTCTAGTAAATGTTTGAGTTCGAGGGGCGTTCGACACACCATTTTAATAGTTTTTTCAGCGCCTTTCTGCACTTTTGGCGGCCATCCAATCACCTTTCTGCACTTTTGGCGGCCATTCAATCAGTGTGGAGCACAGAGAAGTGTCAAAAACATCATCGCTGAGGTGTCGGGCTCTCATTGGCTGCTAAAATCACATGACTATGTTGTATATATTTCACTGTATTGCCTTGTGAATGCCATTTTCAGCTCACTCTCTGTACTGTACAGACTGCTCTCTGTCTGCTTGATTGCATGCCAGCACAAGACTTATTATTATTGATTTTAGATAGGAAAAGCTGCTATTTAGATTAGTTGGGTAGTTAGTTAGGGGGGTGTGCAGAAAGCTTAGGGAATCAAGACGTAGTTAGATAGCATTTTTCCTTTCCATAGACAGCAATAGTTAATGAGTTTGGTGTTGCTGGCTGCATCTTTCCCACACCCAGAAGCTGTTATTTGGTGACATTTGCAGGCTCACATAACTCCTAACTCTCATATACATGGATATATATTATACAGAGTGCTTGGATTTGCTAAATAATACTCGGTGCCCAAAAGTTCTGTATTGGAGGTGAAATCATTTAATAACACACCATCTCTAAACCTCCCGTACAAAGAAATATATTCTAAATAGTGGCTGGTTGGTGAAAATTATACTGAGTAGAGAAAAGTTCATTTTTGGCAGTTTTGGGGATGAAATACCTTTCAAATGTACCGTATGTTATTGTCATACATATATACAGTCATATGAAAAAGTTTGGGCACCCCTATTAATCTTAATCATTTTTAGTTCTAAATATTTGGGTATTTGCAACAGACATTTCAATGTGATATATCTAATAACTGATGCACACAGTAATATTTCCTGATTGAAATGAGGTTTATTGTACTAACACAAAATGTGCAATATTAGTTATAAGATATATCAAATTGAAATGGCTGTTGCAAATACCCAAATATTTAGAACTAAAAATGATTTAGATTAATAGGGGTGCCCAAACTTTTTCATATGACTGTATATCTATCTATCCAGGAAATAGAGTTCTCTCTGTTGCTAAATCTTACTCAACGCCAAAAAGTATAATTTTGTCAGATTTTAAGTCCACATAACGCTGAAATATACCAGTGCGATATTGTGATCCACATATGCAGTACATACACTTCTCTCTTTTTTATGACATATATCTTGTGCCACGCGCAGAGCTATAATATTTAGCTTTTGAACATGGTGGAAACTAGAGGTGGTAAGCGAGCAAGGAGGGGGCGTAAGAAGTGGAGACAGAGGTATGAGACAAGGGACTCCTTCCAGTGCTCTGGACGACACACAGGCGAGCACACCGTCAGTCGCAGAACCGTCAGGCCTCTCATCGCTTGTTTCCCATCGCCATGTTCTCGCTGCCACCAATGATACTACTGTCTAATCTAGTCCAGCCTGCAGAGGCATAAGTTCAAGTTCTTGGGTCCTGGCGCAAAAAGTGAAATGGGTCCCCCCCTGTTTCCAGGGCTGTCATCAGTTATCTACTAACCATTTCAGGGCCCAATGCAGCCAAATCAAATGGGGCCCCCACCCATTACTAGTTTCTATTTTTCATCATATCAACGGGCCCCTTTTTGATTAGAGTACTGCCCGTACTGCTATATTGGCACCCCTGCCATTTCTTATGTGTCAAAGGGTCTTTTGGGCCCTTAATGGCTGCTACCGCTGCACCCGCTATAACAACACCCCTGCCAGCTGAACCTCCATGTTCCCCGTTGGGATGATCTTACTGCCATCACATATATCACATGTACAAAGCTTGCAAGCAGAGGCGTGTCTTGAAGTTCTTGTGCCCTAGTGCAAAAAATGAAACGGGGCTCCTGCCAGTTACCATGTGCCATTTCCAATACCAGTGTATTCTTATGTATCAATCTTTTGGGGCCCCTTAGGATGCAGGGCCCCGTAGCAGCTGCTACCGCTGCTCCTCCTATAGCTATGCCCCTGCTTGCAAGCTGTCCTCATCTTTTCGGTTAGCCATTGAAAGGAATGAAATATTTTACCCTCTCAATTTTTTTTTCTGTCACTCTTAGAGCCAAATTTTCTTCACTATTTTTTTTCCACGTATCCATTTTACTGTTATGGATGGTAATTCCAGCTTCTCCTCACCTGAATAGGTAAAAAAAAATTAACCAGAACATTTTTTCTCCCCATTGACTTAAAATGATGTTCGAGTTTAAAATTTTTGAACATCCTACTTTTTAAATTTTCGACATGCCCTCGAACAATTTACTGTTCGCCTCTCTAATTATTAATAACATTAGAGCATATTTTTTGGTATCGGGTACAATCAAAAAAAATAATAATCTTGTTATTTTCCCTTCGGAAAGCGGAGGGGATCTCAGGAAGGGTTGAGTTTGATAGAAGAGAAAAATTTCTCAGAAAATAGCCCCCCCTTTCCTTGGCTTCATGTGTGTATATAAAACGGGCAAGAGCTCAGGGTCTTTGGTAATAAACAATCCGGGGCCCGGGTTTACCAGACGCCCCATAGCCAATCGAAGACACTTGGAATCATTTTCCCAAAAATTTAAATCATTTAAACCTCCAAAACCCTTACAGAGATCACAACTATGATTAATTGCTAATAAAAGCAAATTAAATTTTTTTAATTTCAAATTTTTAGGTTTTTTGCAGGAGCCGACATTACCCGGTGTAAAAGGACTGAATTTCCCGGGGGAACTCATTAGGATTCCCGACAGAACAATATTTTTAAAAAAGGGGTTTATTTTATCAACATAACTTTAAAAATTTCGGCCTCATGTTTGTTAAAACCCCCTTTTTTTGCTGCCTTCACTCCCCACAAAAATTGGGGCCCTTTGGTTCCCCTACCCCCGTTCCGGGTTCATCCTTGTTCTTCCTTGGAGCACTTTTTGGGTTTGGTTTCGACCTCAAAATTTTTGGGGAAAACCCACAAACCTGTTTTCCCGATTTCTTTGACCCAATCATGTAGACATCCCCAATCTGGGCCTTGTTGGGTCCCCCAAATTCCCCAAATTTTGGGCCCCTTTTTTCTGCTTTTTAACAAATCAAATTTTTAAGAGCTGTTTTCACATAAATGGGCCCGGGCGGGGGGCAGCAATAATCAATTTTTAATTTTTTCCCTTTATCTTCAGTGGGGTTTTACTATAAAATTTTTGATTTGGGCAAAGTATAAACAGGGGAAAATTTTTATTATTTTATAAATTTTTTTGGAATTTTTTTTCATTTGAAACAGTTATAGTTTGGGGAATCCGGGTTTTCTTTTCCCTTTTTTGCTTCTTTCCTTGTATGTGAGGTCTCCCGATTCGTCCCCTTGGGATTATTTTGGGATGTATTTTTTAAAGGAAAAAAAGTTCAAATTTTTGGGAAAATCAATATATTTTTTTTTGGGGGGTTAATTTTTTGGGAGTAATTTTTATTTAATTTTGGGAAACCTAAGGGAATTTCTTCAAAATCATTTCATATAAAACCTTTTTCCCTTTTTCTAGCTTTTATGATTTAAAAAGACAAAAATCCGAATGGTCCGGGGAGACTAATCTCAATTTTTCTGCAGCTGCTGCTTATCTCCGGTAGTTCCCCTTCCAAAAAAACATAAAACAGAATAAAATAACAACAGAATGATCACTCATTGTTTCTTTTTGGAAAAAGGGAAAGATAAGATTAGACTAGAGCGCAAGGCAATTACGAGCAATGCATAAAAGGTGAATCTTTTTCTGAACTGAGGAGGGGGTTACCTCACACTTAAATTTAAACACTTTCCCCCTCCAACCAAAGCGGGAAAGAAAAATCAAAAAAATCCAAATTGTCCGAAAATAAAAATGATTTGGGGGTTTTCCTTTTTCTTTTTTCTTTTTTCTTTTCCCTTTTTTTTTTTTTTTTGGGGGGGGGGAGGGTTTTTACTGTGTTGATTATAATCAGTCCTGTATGTACTTGACTGTACATCTCTATGGCCTCCAAATTTAAAGTCATTAGGGCCGCACTGTACTGCACCTCCACATGCAGGCTCAAACTGGCCCACCGCTGAACAAAAGGGAACCCCCTAGTTGACCCTTGAGGGTGTCAGACCTGGATTTGCTTTCAAGTGCATGTTCATGTGCCCCCATATTATTTGCTTAACTAACAACAAAATTCTCTCTGTATATATTATAGCGCATGTGGAGACCTCATCCTGGTGCGGATTCTCACCAACAATAAATATGAGGACAGGATTATCTTGGACTAAATGTACTCTTCCCATGACCCCTACAGCAGCCACATGGGCCTCCTCTAACATAAGTACACTGCTGGAGAAGTCCAATATGACGGCCGTCACAGAGGTCATTCTCTTAGGATTCCAGGTCAGTCAGGATATAAGAATTCTCATCTTCTTTCTACTCATTGCGGTTTACTGCTTTACAATGTTTATAAATCTCCTTATCATCACACTGGTGTCCACCAGCAAGAACCTCCACACCCCAATGTATTTCTTCCTCACACAACTTTCTATCAGTGACATCATGTTGACCACAGATATTGTCCCCAACATGCTTCATCTTCTACTACATAATATAGGAAGGATTACCTTTATCGGTTGTATGGCTCAGCTCTATTTCTTTGTTGTCTCGGATGGATTTGAATGTCTCATCCTTACAGTGATGTCTTATGACAGATATGTGGCCATCTGTAATCCCCTCCGTTACTCCTCAATCATGACAAGTACATATTGTGTGATATTGGTCGTCTCCTCTTGGTTGGTTAATTTTTGCATGGAGGTATTTCTCATTCTAACAATATCAATGCTCAACTTCTGTGGATCAAACGTCATTGACCATTTCTTCTGTGATTTTTCTCCTGTACTAGAACTTCCGTGTTCTGATACCAACATTCTTCAGCTGGAATTTTCTTTATTAGGCATTACATTCACTATCATCCCCGTAATGACAATAATATTTTCATATGACAAAATCATTGTCACCGTCTTAAGGATCCCATCCAGCACTGGGAGACAGAAAGCCTTCTCCACCTGTAGCTCCCACCTCATTGTGGTCTCTATATTCTACTTGTCTTTGTTCAGTGTTTATGCTCTCCCAACCAGAGGACGATCATCGACCATAACTAAGATCCTATCTCTGATGTACACTGTATTCACCCCGCTCATCAACCCCATTATATACAGTCTAAAGAACCAGGATATTAAGAAGGCTTTACATGACCTCGTTTATAAGCATCTCAGAGTCTAGAGTTCTATAGAAAGTGATAGACTTGGGTTGTGTTCTCTGCTGACAATGCCATGTTGTTATATTATCATAGGACTCCATGATGCACTAATCAATTTCTTTAATACTAAAGCTTCTACGAACCATTAATTATACACTGGTGCCCAGAACTGTACAAAATATTCCATATGTGATCTCATCAATGTTATGTTTAGAGACAAAATTATGTTCTGGGCATGAGTAGGGAAGCCCCTTTTGATGCCTTCCTTGATGTTATTTGCAGCAGCTGCCTGGAAATTTCAGGAAAACCTCGATTCTGAACAAAGTCAAAGTTTGTGGTAATTCACGGGAACGAAGCGTGTTTTTAATTGATAAAATGGCCACAAGCACAAAAAGAAGTCTGGGAGTAAGAAAGGAGGACCCTCAATGACATGTGCAGAGATGAAGCCAATCAGAGACCGGCGGGATTCTGTGACGTCACAGCACTATATAAGTCCGGACGCGACGCTGGCGGTTCACACTCCTCTCTCTGTGCCCTGCTGCAGCTACAGCCGAGATCTCACACAAAATAAATTTGTTCTTAACAGCGATCTTTGGGGGGTGTCACAGCTTGTCTCAGAGACTGCTTCTCTTCCGTTCTAATTCTGATTTTGTGGGGTATTGGAATTGAAGTCCAGTGTGCGTCCAATTCTGCTCCTTACACATTTTAATGCTATCTGCTCAGTTCTGGAGCACATTGAATATCCAAGGGTTATCTAAGCCTGTTTGTGCTTTTGTAGTCAGTAAAATAAACGGTGTTTTTAAACGGCAAAGACGAGGAAAGTTTTCCTGGTGATTGCTGTAGCATAATTTGTATCCGAGGGTTAATTAAGCGTGTTTCCGCTTTAGTAGTCAGTAAAATAAACGGCGTTTTAACACGCCACATCCCAGTTAATTTTTTCCTGGTGATTTCTGGAACGCAATTTATATCCAAGGGTTACCCAAGCTTGGTAGTGGGGTCATTGGGAGTCAAATACAGGGTGTGTATTTATCATATACAGATACCTTCATTAAACAGAGTCTGTACATTTTAGAACAAACAGTTTGTCAGACAGAGAGGTGGCAGGCTCTGCACCTGCGAGTGGCAGTGGCACAAACATTCCTGGAACAGGCCCAGGTCGCAGCACAGCAAGGGAACGTCGCAACAGGGGTGACTCGGTGAGGCCAGAACTGCCGGTGTCATCTTGCAGCCGTGTGTTGACCAGCAACCCAATGGTTCTTGATTGGTTGACTAGGTCATCTACTTCCTCCCAGATGACATCTGACAACCCAGCCAAGAGTCAGTGGGAACGTCAGACACAACCCTTATTTGGCATGGCCCGGGAGCGGGTAAGCGGCCCTCACCTGTCCTCAACCTGCCTCTGTCCCATCTGGTCCCCTCAGCCAGAGATCTACTATGTGGTCTGGGCTTAGCGCCACTATACAGTGAGGATGAAGAATTTGAGGAGGACAGTCAGCAGCTACTTGGCAGCAAAGAAATTGGGCCGATATCCCCTGCTTCTTTCAGTAGGCGGAAAAGTATGGATGTGGAGAGTGGCATGGGAGGTCATGTTGGGAGGGGTCAGCCTCTGCATACCAAGACCGGTGATGAGGACAGCAGTGACGATGAAACACAAATAGATGATGATGTATCCGACCGCACTTGGGAACCGGGTGAAACAAGGGCTTCATCATCGTCAGGAGAAGAGGGCGTCAGCTTGCGCGTCAGGCAGCGGCGCAGCCAGCAAGTGGGTCGTGTGGCCGTGAGTCAGCAGGGTAGCAGGAGCGCGAGGTCGGGAGCCAAACGGCCACGGGGTAGAAAACCCGCTTCGCAGGTCCAAGAAAGTGGTGGCACAGGGGCTCAGCGAGGCAGCGGCGACAGTAGTCAATCAGTGCGGAGCGTTGGCAGTAAAATCAGCTACCCGGCGGTGTGGCAGTTTTTTGCTAAGACGTCGGAGGAGCCGAAAATGGGTATATGTAGAGTCTGTGGGCAGAAAGTGAAGCGTGGCCAAGGAGCTAACATTGGCACCACGGCCCTGCGTCAACACATGCAGCATCACCATCTGGTGGCCTGCGAGATACGTGGCTCAGATGTGGTGGTCCATCCTGCCGCCGCAGCAACAGCAGCAGCAGCAGCAGCAGCAGCAGCGCCCAGTGGCACGCATGCTATTTCAGCCAGTCAAGGCTCCACCACTTCTGCAGAAGGGAGCTGTTTCTCTTTGCCATCATCTCCCGGTTCAGATGCTCCTGCTCCTCGCTACTCATGGCGCCAACAGTCGTTCAACAAGGTGATTGCAAAGAGACAACAGTATGCGTCCAACCATCCTAAGGTGCAGAAGCTGACCGTGCTCCTGTCCAAGTTTTTGGTACTGCAGTCCCTCCCTTTCCAAATGGTGGACTCTGCATCATTCACAGAATTAATGGCCTGTGCCGAGCCGAGGTGGAGAGTTCCAAGCTGTAATTTCTTTTCCAAAAAGGCATTACCAGCCCTTCACAAATATGTAGAACAGAAGGTGGGCCAGTCCTTGAGCTTATCGGTTTGTTCCAAGGTGCACGGCAGTGCGGACGTCTGGAGCTGTAACTATGGTCAGGGCCAGTACATGTCCTTTACAGCCCACTGGGTGAATGTGCTTCCTGCCCAGGCCCACCAACAACTTGGACAGGAGACGCCGCTTTCTCCTTCACGTTGTCAAATTGCTGCTCCTGCGCCAATGTCCGCCTCCTCCACCACCACCACCACCACCATTTCAGCCTCCACAAGTGCTGCTCCATCATGCCACATGTGCAGGGCACATCGGTGTCACGCAGTTCTACACCTGGCTTGCCTCGGTGAACGAAGTCACACAGGGAAGGAACAGCTCCTCGTCATGCAGCAAGAAATCGATGTGTGGCTTTCTCCACGCCAACTGCAAATCGGAACCATGGTGACGGACAATGGGAGGAACATGGTGTCCGAGCTGCACTGAGGAGGGATGGTCCATGCGCCCTGCATAGCGCATGTTTTCAATCTGGTTGTGAATAGGTTCCTGAAGTCTTCCACCGATGTTCAGAAGATTCTGAAAATGGCCAGGAAACTGTGCATGCACTTCATCCATTCCTACAAAGCCAGGAACACCCTCCTCGAGTTGCAGCGGCAGAACGGCCTCCCCCAACACACGCTGATATGAGATTTTTCCACCCGTTGAAATTCCAGCCTGCACATGTTGGACCGACTATATGAACAGAGAAAGGCCATTAACGATTTTTTGATGATCGAGGTGGACAGGAGTACTCCCCTATGTAACTCTGATGTCAGCCAGTGGCAGCTCATGCGTGACACCTTCCGTTTGCTGAGGCTGTTTGATAAGGCAACGTTATTTGTCAGTCGCCAGGGCTACGGGATGAATAACGTTATTCCACGGCTTCATGTTCTGGAACAGATGCTGAAAAATCTGTCTGGGTAGGGGGACTGGAGACGTGGCGACTACATCTCAGAGTCACTTGTGCAGATGGCCCGCAGCATGCTGATTTGCCTGGCTAGTGACAGCCGAATAGTCACCATCTGGCAGAGGGATGACTTCAGGCTCACCACCCTTTTGGACCCTCGCTACCGGTCCAAAATGGGAGCCTTTTTTCCAGCTGCTGAGAGGGAGGACAAACTCAAATACTATAGAGAAATCCTCCGTATGGTCCATCCTCTGACAGGTCTGACTGGGGGGGTTCCTCAGCGCTCACGTACCACTGCCACAGCTGCTGTTGGAAGGTGTTGGGTAGGAGCAGTACCAGCTCCATCAGCAGCAACCTAAGTCTGGAGTCGCTGAGGTGCAGCTTCCTTCACTCGCCTAGTGAGGAGGGCACTCGCCAGCAGCAGCAGGACTTGGAACAGACCCTGAACCAACAGGTGGTGGCCTACTTGGACAGCACTCTGCTACCCCAGTTAGAAGATCTGCTGGACTACTGGGCAGCCAAACTGGATGAGTGGCTACAACTTGCCGAGTTTGCAGTGGGGAAGCTGTCCTGCCCGGCCAGTAGTGTGGCATCAGAGCGGGTGTTCGGTGCAGCGGGGGCCATCGTTACCTCAAGTAGAACCCGCTTGTCCACCAGAAATGTGGAGCGACTGACCTTTGTTAAGATGAATCAGGCGTGGATCGGCCAGGATTTCCACACACCAATGCCTTAGGCGTCAGACTACATCAGCCATAACCCCTCACCCAAACTGTGAGAAATGAGTCTGGGTTCAAACTACCTGCCTCAGCCACTATTCTGATGCTGCGACTCGCCCGATGCCACACATCTGCTGCCAGTTTCTCCATCTGCCTACCACCATCTTTACCAGGGACTGGTATTGCCAACCACCTCCACATTTTGTCATTGTGCCACTCTCTGCCCTCATGCTGCTGCTGTGGCTGCTGCCGTGACCTCCACACTCATTGTGCCACTCTGTGGACTCCTGATGTTGCGGCCACCTCCATACTGTGTGATTGTGCCACTCTGTGGCCTACTCCTGTTTGTGCCACCTCCACACTGTGTCATCTGACCTCATGCTGCTGCTGTTGATGCCGTCACTTCCACACTCTGTCATTATGCCACTGTCTGACCTCATGCTGCTGCTGTGGCTGCTGCCATGACCTCCACACTCTGTCATTGTGCCACTGTCCCCCCCAAGCATCCCCAAGCACCGTGGCAGCATACAGTGGAGATGGAGGCAGGGAGTCCCTCAGAATAACTTGCGCACATGGCCCGTAGCATGCTGATTTGCCTGGCTAGTGACAGCTGAATAATCACCATCCAGAAGAGGGATGACTTCTGGCTCTCCACCCTCTTGGACCCTCGCTACCGGTCCAAAATGGGAGCCTTTTTTTTCCAGCTGCTGAGAGGGAGGACAAACTCAAATACTATAAAGAAATCCTCCGTAGTCAGTTTGCTAAAATTCCGAAAACATTTTTGGCCAAGGCAATTCTACATCCATCAGCTTCATCATTAATACCTAAAAAAGTTCCAACGCTGTTTATTATGAAGTATAAACGAGATAGTTTGAATCCAGTTTCTGCGTGACACCAATTTGTTGAAATGCAGCGTATGGAATTGAAGGAGACCCTAAATACAGGAAATGCTCTATGTGCTTATTTTGCATTCGGTGCCATTAGTGATGGAATTTAATAAAAAACTGGAATAGTGAAGCACAAGCAAATGCTGCAAAACTGGCTTTGGATGAGCTTTTTCAGTATGAAGAATTTGAATCGTATGTCCAAAATACAGAAATAAAAAAACGCCTCCGCCTCCAGCCAAGTTAAATAAACTGAATGTGAACAAGGTTCCAGGCCCTGATGGCATTCACCCAAGAGTTCTTATAGAGCCCAGCTCGGTTATCTCTGTGCCCCTGTACATGATATTTAGAGATTCCCTAGTGACTGATATAGTACCAGGAGACAGGCGCAAGGCAAATGTAGTTCCCATCTTCAAAAAAGGTTCCAAGTCTTGCCCAGGTAGTTATAGACCAGTAAGTTTAACATCTGTTGCGGGAAAAATGTTTGAGGGGCTCATAAGGGACTATATACAGGAGTATGTTGACAAACACAATATTATTAGTGATTGCCAGCATGGATTTACTAAGGACAGAAGCTGTCAGACCAATCTGATCTGTTTTTATGAGGAGGTGAGTAGAAGTCTGGATAGCGGGGCAGCTGTGGATATTGTGTTTTTAGACTTTGCAAAGGCATTTGACACTGTACTGCATAAGAGTTTGTTGGGTAAATTAGAATCCATTGGGTTAGAGATAACAGTGTGTAATTGGATTAAAAACTGGCTGCTGGATCGTACTCAGAGAGTGGTGGTAAATGACTCCTACTCTGAGTGGTCCCCGGTTGTGAGTGGTGATAAATGACTCCTACTCTGAGTGCTCCCCAGTTGTGAGTAAATGACTCCTACTCTGAGTGGTCCCCGGTTGTGAGTGGTGGCCGCAGGGCTCAGTATTAGGTCCTCTCTTATTTAATGTATTTATTAACGATATAGTGGAAGGGATCGATAGCACGGTTTCGATTTTTGCAGATGACACCAAGCTATGCAGGGTAGTGCAATCTATGGAAGATGCTCATAAATTGCAAGCAGACCTGGACACACTGAGTGTTTGGACATCCACTTGGCAAATGGGGTTCAATGTGGATAAATGTAAGGTTCTGCATCTGGGGAGAAATAATCTACAGGCATCATATGTCCTAGGGGGAGAAAAACTTGGAGAATCGCTTGTTGAGAAAGATCTAGGCATTCTTGTAGATCATAGACTACAGAATAGCATGCAATGTCAATCAGCTGCCTCTTGGGCAAGTAAGATATTGGCGTGTATTAAAAGAGGCATGGACTCACAGGATAAGGATGTCATTCTACTGTTGTACAAAGCGTTGGTGCGTCCTCACTTAGAATATGCTGTTCAGTTCTGGGCCCCAGTTTACAGAAGAGATGTAATGGAGCTAGAGAGAGTACAAAGACGAGCAACCAGACTTATAAGGGGAATGGAGCATCTTAGTTATGAGGAGAGGTTAGTAGAATTGAACTTATTTAGTCTTGAGAAAAGACGGCTTCGGGGGGACGTGATTAATTTATATAAATATATACATGGTCGCTACAAAAAGTATGGGGAACAATTATTTCATGTAAAGACCCCTCAAAAGACAAGGGGACATTCCCTTCGACTAGAGAAAAAAAGGATTCAATCTCCAGAGGAGAAGAGCGTTTTTCACTGTAAGAACTGTGAATCTGTGGAATAGCCTGCCTGAGGAGCTGGTCACAGCAGGAACTGTAGAGAGTTTCAAGAAAGGCTTAGATAACCATCTGGAACTAAAGAATATTAATGCGTATGTAGCTATGTAAAATTCTGGATCTGGCAGGTGGAGACTCGGGGGTCAGGGATACAGTCTCCGCTGGAGCAAATTGGTTCTTGCCTAGAGGGTTCCAGGGCTTTAACCAGTGGTGAGGCTGGGCTTAAAGTCCTTGTCTCTCTCCCTCACCCACATTTTCCCCACTCTTGGTTGAACTTGATGAACACGTGTCTTCTTTCAACCGTGCTAACTATGTAACTATGTATTTATATGGTACCCCATTATTAATTGTGATCCCTTTATTAATACTGCCCCTGTGGTTTTCTCTCTTCCAGTCTTTGCTTCCTTTATTGGTCTTGTATGCAGTTTACTTTTTTCTTCCTACATATCTAACCCCTTGTCACCACCTTCCTCTCTCAGTAGATTCAAATGCTTTTATTTTATCATTTCTCGCACCTTATGGAACATGGTGAGAAAAACAAGAATTCCAGAGCAAGTATTAAAATAATTGCTGTCAAAGGATCTGACAAAAACCTCTTCAAGGTGTTGTCCCAGGAAACTGTTATCACTCTTCACAGTCTTTTCAGGCTTGTGCTTCCTGTGCAGGCTGTGGCGCACAGTAGGGACTGACATTTCAGCTCTTCTAGCTCCTATTCTTAGCTGAACCTGTTAGAGGGATGTTGGTGATGGAGGGGTTATAAAGAACAATGAGATTGTCCAGGCTGGAGGTCAGCCTATAAATGTGAGGCAGCAGAGTTGTATTTCTCATGAAATGAATCTTCAAGTGGGAGAAAGAAAACTCTATTCTGCCAAGTCACACTGTTATCTGCTAAATATCTCTTTTTTATGTATTGTTACATAAGTGTGCTCTGCAGACCTGACAGGATGGCACAAGGCAGCTTCCAGGTCGGTAACTCTCAGGCTTGAAGTTTTTCTCATTAGAAACAAAGATCAGAGCCTCAGAAACACTTCCTGCAGAAAAGACACAGCAGAGAGTAAATATTGAAAAAAAAAATAACCAGCATACCCATATATATCGGGAGTTAAAGCCGGATGCACAACTTCCAACCCTTGAATCCTTTGGTCAATGTAAAAAGTGGGTTTTAACAGCAGGGCACAAGGCTATCGAACTCTAAAGTGATATTGTTTATCAGATAGAAAGATAACCAGATAAATGTGCTGCTGATAACACACAGCAGGGAGTGACCTCACCAGCCTGGCCACTGCTAGAGCAGAGAGAGGTGGGCAGTAACCTAGGAAAAAAGCACATGAAAGGAACTGCTCTAACTCTGAAATGAAGCAAAATCACAACAACAATGTATTTGAAAATAACCTTTATTTACCTTTTTCTTCATGTGTAAACCTAATCAATGTGAAGAGAAAACCCCTGTAACACTTAACAGCAGAAGTCCTCAGAATACTGTAGGATGTAGCTCAAACGGTAGCCTCAGGGTTAGAAGACTGGCAGGCAAATGCTCAGGTATAACACAGGTGGTTTATTGTATCCACACAACATCCACAGAAGGTAAGCCTTATGCAGTGGATATCAAACAAAACAGCAGCTTACTTCAGCTTTAACAGTCACATAAAGATGATTCGCCAGTGCTTGGCGATCTCACCCGCTTGGAGGCGTCAGTAGTGGGTTTGGTCCTCCATGGAATGGCCGAGCACACAGATCACCTCCAGCACAGAGCTCTTTCCTCTACAGACTGACACACTTCAGTCTTGGAACCATCAACTGTCTCTCACTAGCTCCAGGCTCTTACAGGCCTGGTAAAGCCTGGATCTGGAGTTTGGGAATGGTCGTCCCACCCATTTCTTCGGCCATTCCAGTAAAAGCCAGACTCGGATCAGCCGCTTAAGGCAGCTGTTTTATACAAACAGGTGTCAGTAACCTAGTGTTACTGACACAAAATACATATCGACTTTTACTTCACCAATGCCAGGGACATCGGTGACACATACCGTCCATCAACGATGGCACCTTGTGCCCTTCTACAATACTTTATTCTTCTAACCCCACTACCTGTATTAATGACCCTATTCCTTTACACCTGGTCCAATCCTGTTGTTTTGGCACCCTTCTAGATCGCCTTATTTGTATGCAATTATAGTACCAGCAACCACCCCCCTCATGCATAGAAGGTATGTGAGTGGTTGTTTTATTGGTATTTTTGCATTAGTGCAATCTCCCCATGCATTATACTGTGGCTTTTCTGCATGCTGGTGTGAACAGGTATTAAGTTAATGTTTTTTATTGTTCCCCTAGCAGTGGGGTATGTGAGCTTTTGCTCTGCAATTAGCTGCACCTGTCATTTTTTTCCAGTTAGCATAAAGGCCAGAGTTGCCAGCTTCTGGGCTCAGTTTTGTCCAGCAATCAAGCTGTTAACATGGCCCAAAAATTGTGGTGTTTTTCTAATCCTGTTGTCTTGGCATCTGATGGCCAAATGAAAGTCCTCAGGTCTTCTCTGTACATTAAACACTGCAATATATGGAGAGCAAACTGGCCACATGGTCAGGTCTCCTAGAGCCTATTCCAAGCCGACATGCCCCTGCTTTGCTTAATTTTTTTTATTAATTGTCCATTTGGACTAATCCCATAGATAGTAGCTGATAATACCCTCCTGGGCTCCTCTCCAGGTCCAGGAGCCACCACTCTGGGTTCTGAAACTATCCAGAGTCAAGAGGCTAAAGCCTAATGTAATTGCTGAGTCTTGTCTGGGGTAAGAGGGATTTATCGAGAGCTCGAGTCTGAATTTCTCTATCTCGCTGCAGTGTCTGTGGATGGAGACAGATGTGAGGGGATACAAAATGTTCCTGAGAAATTGTCATAGTGGTCTGGGCCAGAAAAGAAAGAAAATGTCTACAATGAGGATTTAAAGGGAGAACATCAGGAAATATGTTCTTTTAAAATAAAAACGTCACTAAATTTAGATTAGAATTTTTTTTTTTTACTTCTTCGATGAGATGAAAAATTCGTGTCAATTTCTCCTTTTTTCCACTTGAGGAAGCAGAAGTAGGAAGGTGTCTCAGCTAGACGGCCTTTAAATCTGTTGCTGTAGCCGGGGGTTATTCTCACTCTCCTGCACATTTCCAGCACAATGTAATAATGAAGGGGGAAGGTGCATCAATCACCATGACTTAGCTACAAATCCATTTTGCTCTCAGCTGCAGATCTTCTTTCAGCTTCAGGCTGGTTCCACACATTCCCTCAGATCAGTCAGATCACAGTTTTGCTCTGGTTTTCCTAAATGGCATCAGAGATGCTGCGGTTTTGATGTGGTTTTCTGCCCATTCACAGCAATGACGGCTTCAGCACATGAGATAGGTCGGCAGCCATATCTATTATCTTGTGCAGTGACGCAGCACACAGAGGCCGCGAGACAAAGCGCCCACAGTACAATATAATAATGTATATTACATTACAAAACAAATACAACAATAGTCACACATTATAGGAGTCTCCCATTTCATGGATTGACTTTAACCACGTCAGACTATAAGACTATTATCAAATACATTGCTGCCCTGATTTTGCTTCCTTTCTGAGATAGGGTCGTTGTTATCTACTGATTCCCTAGGATACCTACCATCTCTCTCTGCTCTAGCATTGGGCGGAATGGTTATGTCACTTCCTGCTGTGTCTTATCAGCAGTACAGAAGCTTTTTTATCTTGTCTTTGAGAGTTTGAGAGTAGCACCAGGAATTCAGGTATTTTGATAGGATTCCATTAGGATGACTGCTGGCTAGGTTTATTGGCAATGATATGTCTTTGTTATATGTGTATAGCCTGAGTAAAGAATCAATAATAAGAATATTTAGTATAACACAGCACAGTTGTCGCTCATTTTATGTTTGCCGATGCAGGCGTCTATTTTGACAATTGGATCAGTGTAGTTGTATGCATGCATGGGCTTAGGCAGGATATCTAACCCTCGAGTGAGGGATATGTAAATGAAGACGCCCTCTGCGATACCTACTCTCAGGAGTGGTGTTAGTTATGGAGCAACACTTAGTAGTACTTATAACTTTGGCGTTCTGTTACCCTATAAGATCTATGTTATTATATAGGATATGGTTTGTGTAATTTTATTCATACTTTGTGGATATAGAAAGTTTGTGAATCTGGAAAGCTTAAACAGATGTAAGGATGGAATCTCAGGTGTGAAACGTCGCGCAGTAATCTACTCTCAACCACTAGAGAGGACTGAATTGGAGTTCCGCTTGATAAGACGCTGCATTTGCAAGCTATGATGTTACGTGAAACAGGACATTGTCATGAGATGTGAACCGCAAGTTACATCTTATGTGTAGATACACTTATGATGCCTTATATTCTACCTATTGATGAACTTTTATTATAAGTTCTTGGAATATTAAAAAAAATATATTTTGTATTTGGAAGCTTGAAGCAATATTTTTTGGTGATTCAAAATGTTTTTTAATGGACGTATATGAGGGGGTGGGGACCATGATTTTGATCGCAAAGCTTGTAATATACATAGAAATTACTATTATGGTGTTTTTTAAGTGCAAGAAAAAAAATTAGTCTTATAAGGATTTCTAAGGCCACCTTGGATCAGAACAAGCTAACATTAAAGGGCTTCTCTAAGACTATGTTTTTATATTTTATAAAGCTCACAACTTAATTATATTGAACTTTGTGACTGATACTCATTAAAAAATATTGACCAGTTCTGCTCTGAATAACCAGGCAGAGAGCCTTTTACTCGTCTCCTTCCTGCAAACCCTGTGACGTCCAGTGATCACATGGCCTCAATGGATGTTTTGTCATCACTTAGTGGGTGTGCTTTAAGTTCAGGCTCAGTTCAGAAACATTCTCCTGTGGTGGGTGTGACCCTAAGAAGAGAATGATCTGGCTGCCTCTAGTGACTCATCAGTATACATGTAAACAGAGGTGCTTACAGGAATGGAGTCAGTACAGAGCTGGAGGGAAGGGTATTATACATGTGGACACATACAGTGATAACTATGTGTACATAGTGACTCATCACTGCTAGCTGCTAGAGTCTACCTGCCTTCATTACTGTGCACTGTTTTTAGCTCCTCTGATAGAAGGAGATGCCTTTTTGATAAATTTGCTAAACAGACCTTTTCACTGGTCAGAAGACTTGTATTGTTTTATTGGCTGATTGTGCATTAGGATCTGTGAGAGATTATCCAGCAGCAGTCAGAAAAAAAGTCTACCTAATGCCCTATATATAGTAGTGGTGCCAGGGTAAAGCATCATGAGACACAGCCCTGACATCACTTGGTGCAGGGTTGATACCAAATCCCCTACAGCAGGCACACAGCTTCCCCATGATCAAAAACTGATTACTGTGGGTGATGTGACATCACCCACATTTCTTGGATGCTAGATAGGCTATGCAGTGTACAGGAAAGCTGTGTGATGCCAGATTCTTCACAGCAATCAGATTTACAATGCTAGGATAGCTGAACACCTACCCTTGGAGATATACAGCACATGCATAGAAATATATAACCCATATTATAGACCTATTACTAGCAGGGTAGGAGAGTCGGCATTACAAACTACCTATTAATACAATCTCCATCCTTTAATTTAAGTCTGCACTGTCTGATTAATAAATAGTTCAATAAGCAAATAAGGATAGAAATAAAGGAGAGAAGAGTTCAGCAACATTATTAAAATAAAAATACCATAAAATCAGTGAAGTAAAAATTGAGTCAAATAAACGATGAATTAAATAAATGAAATAAATAAAACAAAAATAATCATTATTCTTAAAAAATTAATATCCACGCAATGTGTAATTTATCCAATACATAATTTTTAAAGTCATTATGTTGCTTTAGCCATGTTATAATCGCTTGCTCAAAAACAAATATCTCATCTTCAGAATTTAGACAAATAGGATCTATTGTATTTAGATGCAAATTCCATTTAGTCTGTAAGTGCGGCCTACGTCCACTTTTCCGCATGAATCAACATATTAAAAGGAAAGAGGTTTCAGCTTTTCCCATGTGGATAAATGTCCATAGGTGACACCATGAGACCTCTTTGTGGGACAGCCTCTACCCAAGTGCTTTGAAATGGTTCATCATGGTCAGTTTTAAAAACTACTTTTGTTGGTATCAAAAAAAGGTGTTCTTCCTGGCCTTTTTTGGTGCATTGCATGTGGGGGAATTGGTATGTCCCAGCAAAAAGGTGGCCGGTGGTCTCTTGGTGGAGGATTTCTTGGACACTGGCACGGGGATAGAATTTTGGTTACGCAGATCATTTGGTACTTGGAAGGGCTGCGGTCTCATCGTAAGCCTACTGTTTGAGGGGGTTGGTTTGGTGGAGTTTAAGGTTATGTCATAAGTGGGTCTGTGCTTTCTATATTTCTGTGTGTTTTTGTCTGTGTTGTTCAACTGATGATGGGTTGCGCACCCCTCAAACCCCCACCCCTCTTTTGTTTTTATCTTTGCAGTGCGTGGTTGTTGCCTGGTATAGATCTTCAGGCACTCTTTTGTTCATTTGTTCATTGGGCCGCGGAAAGGGCTGCTTTGTGTGTGGATGGTCGTCAGCTGGGAGAGTGTTTCATGAGTTGGCTGTGGTTCGCTGGTTAGGTGTACGGGTCTTATTGTGGAGGAATGAATTCCAACGTTTTTGGGACCGCCCGCCGAAGATGATGGTGTTGCATGCGGGGAGCAACAATTTGGGGCCCTTTCCCCTGCAGGAGTTGATTCGGGATATACGGCTTGACATGCTATGTTTGTGGTCAAGCTATCCCGGTTTGATTACGGTTTGGTTGGACGTAGTTCCTAGACATTATTGGCGGCATGCTCGCTCCGCCAAGAGCATTGAAAGGGTGCGTGTTAAATTGATTAGGTCAATCATGGCATTCGTAGTTCAGAATGGGGGCCTTTTTGTCCGCCATAGGGATCTGGTGCCAGGAGAGGGCAATTTTTGGAGGGACGATGGCGTGCATCTGAACGCAGAGGGTCTGTGGACATTAGGAATTCAGGAGGGCATGGAGAGAGCCGTGGGGGATGTGGGGGGTGTCTCACGCATGAGGTGTCATGGCATGCTCGCTGTGGCGGGTCCGGGGCCCTTGGAGGGATGTGAGAAATTTGGTGGAGGAGTCAGAATCGGGTATGGCTCCCAAGTTTATGCACACTTTGAGATGGTCTGGCAAAGGTAGGGCTCTACAGGGCTGGGTTCTTATGAGCAGGTGAAGTCTTGGTAGCCGCTTGAGGTGGCTTGTGGTGCCCTTGAGTCAGAGGTGACGGCTGAGGGTAATGCATCGAAGAGATTGATGAACGGTTCGCCACACCAGAGGATGGCTCCAAGGGCCTCTGCCACCATTGATTCTCTTCACTGGTATGTTTTTCCCCGGTTGGGGTGTTTGTGAAGGTGTTTTTTACATATTGGGAACTAGGGTGGTTTGCAGAGTTGTGAGTTATGAATGGTTATTTATGTTTTGTACCTGTTAATAAAACAGCTGCTGTGGCCAAATCAGCCAACCTGTCTCATAGTTTTTATTACTAAGGGAGGGGTATGGGTGGGTTGGATAGATGGTCACGGCGGGAGCAGAGGTAGGGGTTACTCAGTGTCATGTACAATTCAAACACAGAAAGGTGTGCTAAAGTACAATACCCTAAAATCTCACATTTTTATTGGACTCCATGATTACCCAGTGACAAATATAAAGCGATGGAAATAGATGCACAGCATAAAACAATACATAAAACCCAAATGCTTTGAGTTACAGTCATGAGTTCTTGGCATTGGTCGTGTTACCGTTGTTGAAGCAATGGAAACCTG
This sequence comes from Phyllomedusa bahiana, assembly GCA_025379985.1. Lineage (NCBI taxonomy): Eukaryota > Metazoa > Chordata > Amphibia > Anura > Hylidae > Phyllomedusa > Phyllomedusa bahiana. The sequence continues at coordinate 5,823 of JAODAL010028047.1, read as the reverse complement.
TCTGCACAGAGGATGATAAGGACATTAATAGTTGATTTTGAAATGTTGTTGGTTCATTTCAAAGATGGAAAAAAAGAACATTATATTTACAGAGCTCTGAAAATTTTTTACCTTTTTATTTATTAATATCATTTGTTTTACCAATAATCCAAAACTAATATATATATATATATATATATGATGACTCAGAGTCACAGCAGAGAGGATGGCGGTTGTAGTTATGTTCATGGTGGCCTTCACCCAACTTCTCACGTTCATATGGGATCAACATACAGAGAATGAGGGGGGTGGTTGTGCAGGTGTAGGAGGTGGAGTTGTTACCTCGTTGGTTGCTTCCCTAGGATACACTCTAGGTGATGGTAGCCTCACTGCTGTGATGGTGTTAAACTGAGGTGTCTGTGGTGTAAGTGCAGCAATGACAGACAGGAGATATGATGGAACTCAGACAAACATCAGCCATGACTCCAAGCGAGATATTAAACCTAGGCATAGCCTTCTTTCATGTACCTTTCATGCCTTACAGTCCAAATTTCAAAGATCCTGCAGAAAGGATGGCACTAGTCTTACGGTATCCAGATTAGCATTGCTATTCTTTAGGAGCTTACATGCTCGGTCCATGCAGTCCAGAACCTACTGAGTTAGTTATGGGTTGAGCTAGGCCGGTGGCTGCTAGGACAACAGACTATGAAGAGGGTGACACTTACTCCCTCCTCATTTACTTCCATTTGTTCCAACGCTCCAACCTGTAGGCTAATAGGACTACCCTTCAACCTTTCAAGGGCTAATGCAAGGAGTTAGACATGCTGACTCTAGACTGAATGATAAGGGCTGAACTGCTTGGTTGCAGGAGGGAACTGTACAGAACTCGCTCGTAGAACTCCACCTCAGAACTCTCTAACCAAGTGAGAACTCTCTAGAAAACCAGCACCGGCTAATTTATAGACCTTTCCTCACACCCTGTTGTCTCAGTAACCATCCGTGCTGCAACTTGAACAATATGTTACTTGCAGGACAGCGTAAGAATACATTCTACCACACTGCACAGTCTTGTCACAGATTATGAAAACTAAAGAAAACATTGCGATATTAACCCTAAACCATCCAACACACATTTGTACTGGGATGGCATAAATCTACTTCAGTGTTTGGTACGTAACTATAATTATATTTTCAACTGACTCTTATGAAGATCACTAATAACATTAGAGGATATTTTTTTCAATCCTTATAATTAAAAAAACAAATAATAATTCAGTCATTTTCCTCTTCCTCAGTGGACGGGATCTCAGGAGATGATTGAGATGATGAAGAGAGAAATCTCATCGGAATAGTCCCCGGCCCCTGGCTTCAGCTGTGTATATATACAGGCAGAGAGCTCATGGTCATTGGTATATGACATATCCATGGGCCCAGTTACCAGACGTCATAGACACAATCTTATGACACTTGGAATCACGTTCAAGATTGGAAATCATTTACCTCCAGGAACATCACAGAGATCACAACGAAGATTCATTACTAATAAAAGCAAATTCATTTTTATTGCATTTCTAGGTTTCTGCAGGAGCCGGACATTACCAGGTGCATGTGACTGATTCCTGGTGGAGACTCATTAGGATTCTGACAGAACAATATTGAATAAGAATGATTCACTGATCAGCCATAGTATTTAGACTACCGACCTGTTGTGTAGATCCTCCATGTGCTGCCTTCACCCCACACATCAATGAGCCTTGGGTGCCCCGAAACCTGTTACTGGTTCATCGTTTGTTCTTCCTTGGAGCACTTTTGGTAGGTACTGACTTCTACATACTGGTAACACCTCACAAGACCTGCTGTTTTCTAGATACTTTGACCCAGTCGTGTAGACATCACAATCTGCTCCTTGTTTGATTCCCTCAGATTCTTACTTTTGCCAATTTTTCCTGCTTTCAATACATTAACTTCAAGAGCTGTTGTCATATAAATGCCCGGACAGGGGTCACCAGATAAACTATGCTATTCCCTTCATCGGTCAGTGCCTTCACTATTATGTCTGATTGGTGCATATTATATACAGGGAGACATTTATTACTTGATATTTTATTGAAATTATTGTTTTCTTTACTCTCATTTGATCAGTTATAGTTTGGAGAATCTGTTCTCTTTCCCTTTCTGCTTCTTTTCTTGTATGAGAGTTTTGCAGATTCCGCATCTTGCATTATTTTGTATATATTTCTTTAAAAGGACAGATAGTTCAGAATTTTTGCTAAAATCAATATTCTTGGAAGAATTGTTTTGTTTTTTTTTGTCAGAAAATTAAGCATTATTTGTTTTTGTTATTATTTCAGAAGTCCTATGAAGTCAAACATTACCTGTAAAATTATGTCATTTTCTAGCTGTGCTAAGAAAAGAAATTAAGCACCTGGATGGCCGGGCAGATATAATCTCACTTTACTGTTACTGTGGTTAGTCTCTATGTAGTCTCATTGCAAATAGTAAGTAATGATAGAACAATTGCTCTTTTATTTTCTGGACAGTGATAGATAAGACTAGACATACATGGTCATGAGAAGAGTAATACATGAAGGGATAATGGGTTGATCTTCATACTTATTAGGTTCTGCTCATAACACTTATACCTCTCAGACCATAACTGGCCTGAAAGAAGAACCATTAAGCAATTCTCTCACTACAACTTTTAGAGCTCACAAAGGGGAAGCAGAGAGACAAAGCTCATAATAGTAATTAATTAATTAAATAATTAATTTTTCTTTTCTTTGAAGACATAATATCAGTTGTGACGACCCTATCCAGGTGCAAATTTTCCCCATCCATTTAAATGAGGACAGGATCAACCTGGACTAGACCTGCTCTCTCCAGATCCCAATTAGCAGCCACATGGGCCTCCTCTAATGTAAGTACACCCCTAGAGAAGAACAACCTGACGGCCGTCACAGAGTTCATCCTCTTAGGATTCCAGGTCAGTCAGAATATAAGACTTCTCATCTTCTTTCTGCTGATTGTGGTTTACTGGTTTACAATGTTTATGAATCTCCTGATCATCACCCTTGTGTCCACCAGCAAGAACCTCCACACCCCAATGTACATCTTCCTCACACAACTTTCTATCAGTGACATCATGTTGACTGGAGATATTGTCCTCAATCTGCTCCATATTCTACTATATTATAGAGGAACCATTACTTTTCTTGGCTGTATGACTCAACTTTTTCTTCAGTGTCTCAGAAGCTTCTGAATGTCTTCTCCTCACAGTGATGTCTTATGATAGATATGTGGCCATCTGTAACCCCCTCCGTTACTCCTCTATTATGACAAGTACATATTGTGTGATATTGGCCCTCACCTCTTTGGTGGGGGCTTTATGCATTGAGTTATGTATCATTATTCCAATATTGATGCTCAACTTTTGTGGACCAAACATTATGAATCATTTCTTCTGTGATTTTGTTCCTACACTAGAACTTTCCTGCTCTAATACCAAAAATCTTCAGCTCGAAATTTTTTATTAGGCATCCCATTCACTATTATCCCAGTAATTACAATTATATTTTCATATGTCAAAATCATTGTCACCGTCTTAAGGATGCCATCCAGCACAGGGAGACAGAAAGCCTTCTCCACCTGTAGCTCCCACCTCATCGTGGTCTCCATATTCTACTTATCTTTGTTCAGTGTTTATGTTTTCCCAAGAAAATGAGAATCATCGATTATCAGTAAGATCCTGTCTTTGCTGTACACTGTAGTTACCCCTCTCATCAACCCCATTATATACAGTCTAAAGAATCAGGATATTAAGAAGGCTTTACATGACCTCATTTATAAGCATCTCAGGGGCTAGAGTTTTATAGAAAATCATAGACTTGTGTTGTGTTCTCTGCTGACTATGCCATGTTGTTATATTATCATAGGGCTGCATGCTGCACTAAGTAATTCCTTTAACATCAAAACTTCTATGACCCCTTAATTATACACTGGTGCCCGGAACTGTACAAAATATTCAATAAGTAACCAAGCCTCTTTTGTTACTCATGATGTTATTTACCACAGCTGCCTAGCACTGGTCATTATATTTAAATTTAGTGTCCACTAATATTCCCAAGTCTTGTTCAGCAGTAGTTTTACCCCAATATCATGTATAGGGGATCAGTCCCAAAGGTTGTCTTAGAAGATCAGGTCAAAAGCAAAGTTTGTTTGCCACCTCTTATTCAGCAGACAAAAAAAAAAAAAAAAAAACTAAACAAAAGTCCCTTAGGGTATTGTTAAATAGTTCTACTAGGCAATCGGTTTGGGGATGGTAGACTTGGGTGCATTGCTGAGTGACCTTCAACACCTTACAGAGCTCCTGCATTACCCTTGACATAAATGGGGTCCCTTGGTCAGTCAGGCTTTCTTAAGGTTTCCCAGTCTTGGTAAATATGTGGAACAATTCCCTGGCGATACTTTTGGAGGAAGTGTTTCTCAGGGGCACGGCTTCCGGGCATAGTCTACAATGACCGGGATATATTGGTGTCTCTTAGCCAACTTCACCATGGGCCCTATCAAGTCCATGACAAACCTGTCAAAGGGGACCTTGATAATAGGGAGTGGTATCAGAGGACTGCGGAAGTGGGTGACCGGGGTGGTTATCTGACACACGGGGCAAGACTGGCAGTAATCACGAACCTCCCTTAGCACCCCAGCCAGTAAAACCTCTGGAGAACCATTTCTATGGTCTTATCTGCTCCCAAGTGGCTCCCTAAGATATGAGATTGCACCAGGTCCTTCACCATATGCCTATAGGCTTTAGGAACCAGGAGCTGTTCTACCAGTTCCTCCCTGACTTTAGTTACCAGGTACACCAGATCCTCATTCATGGAAAAATGGGGGTACCTCTTGTCTGCCCCTGACTCTTGAAATACCCCATTTATGACTACCACATTATTAAGAGTCCCTTTCAAGGTCTCATCCTGTTGCTAGTTGGACCGACCCAAAGTTTCCCCATAACACCACTAAGTCTGGGATAGCATTTCTGGGGTGGAATCCTCCTCATTATCACCTACCAGAACATTCAGGGGAAAATCCGGTGGTATCCTCCGGGTCAGTCACTGTTGGGCGGTCTACACACCCTGCATGACTATACGTTCTCACTATAGCCCAAATGTCCCAGAATATTGGACAATCCGGACCAATAATCAGACCATGCATTAATCCGGGCACAACCCCCACATGGTGTGATCCTCTTTCCAGGATGACCTGGGCCATAGGGTAAAGTTTGGTATCCCCATGTATACATATGACCCCCATAGTTTTTCCAGGTACCAACTCATTCAGGAGGTGAGCTGCAAGGAGCGTGACCAGGCTCTGCGAGTCCAGGAGTCCAGTGGCTGGAGTCCCGTTTACCACCACTTGGCAAAGCTGGAGTCCCTCCCTAGAGTTTGAAGCCGCACCACATGCTAAGTGGGCAAATATGGAGCTATGTCTCGCCATAGAGCACTCCATAGGTTCCCGCTTAAGAGAACACTGGGCCGCGATGTGACCCAGGGCATGGCACTTCCATCAAATGATGTCCCAGGGAACAGCTCTGATTGTCAAGTCAAGCCCACCCTTGGCCTTGGGACATCCCTTCCAGGGAATTTGGTGTCCCCTCTCTGGTTCTCAGAAGAACTCTGGGCAACCCAAAGTGGAGAGAACAGATTTCTGGGGTCAATCAGGGATTTCTCCACCGCATGGTATCCGTTCCTCTAAGTCCACCAAGGCACCCGTGGACTGGGAGTTGCCCTGCGCGACCCAACACTGTATCGACCTGGGGAAAGCGTTTACAAAACTGTCCACCAACCCCCA